>PVKS010021041.1:0-35838 GCA_004027875.1 Aplodontia rufa | reverse complement strand
AGGGGAGGACATAGGAGTGGTTTAGTTTTCAGAGACAATCAAGTGTGCGGATGGTATAGTCACCTACTTCAATTCCTGACACAGAGTAAGGACATAAGCAAAACTGAACCCAGGGCTCAGAACTTCTAAACCAGGGCTGACTGGCTGCCAAACCAGAGGGTTAAATGTGCAAAGGGGGTTTCCCAGCTGTCACTTCGGCAGATCACAGTGTGGATCAGGGAGTTGTACATCAGCAAAATGGACAAAGAGGAAAGGAGTTGCTTCCCAAAGAAAACAAAGGAAGAACCGTCATTGCCATGTGCAGCCATTCGGGATTCTGCGGACATGGAGAACGTCGTGGTCCTTTAGAAGGCAGAGGATTTCCTCCTGCAGCAGCCAGGTTTCAAAGAGAAGGAAACCAGTTGACAGAAGAAAGCCCGTTGCCAATGTCCCACCTCCAGAACGAGTTAATCCGCACTCACTCTAACATGTACTTAATGAGAATCGCTTTTTTTTTTTTAAGAGAGAATCACTTTTATTCATTTTTTTTTCAATCTGGTTTTATTTTTCCGACACGTCGCTGTATATGTGGTGCTGGGGTTTGAACCCGGGTCCTCAGGCATGCCAGGCAAGTGCTCTACCACTGAGGCACCGATCCAGCTCCTTAATGAGACTCTTCACAGATTCTCAGCCTCATATTAATGAGCTGCATGTGCCAGAGTTTGTGCTCCATGAGGTAAATGCAGAAAATGACAGGAGCTATGTAAGCCCTGCCTTTGAAGCTCAGAAGCGGAGCAGGATACGGAGAGGATGACCGATGAACAGAGGGCTGCACTGCAGAGCATTTTGTTCCAATTCCACATTGAGGAAGCATGAACAACTCTGGGAGCACAGAGGCTGGATACTCAGCCCAGATTTGGAGAGAAAGAGGTAGTCAGGGCGGGTCCCTGGGAGGAAGTGACTTCCACACATCTGCAAGGCCACTCTCCTCTCCCTGTCACAGCAGCTCCCCTCCACCGCCCAGGGATGTGGTCACCTTCCTAGTCCCTGGGCGTTCTCCCCACTCACTCCTTCCCAACCTGCACTGCGGACTTGAGTCCTGTGACCACACACACACACACACACACACACACACACACACACACACACATTATGCCCTTTTGAGCTACACCCTATTTTTTCTTTTTTCTGCCAAACTTGTAGAAAGAACCGTCTCCACCTAAAGCCTCCATTTCCTCCCCACCTCCTCCCTTCCCCGCAGCCTGCAGTTTGACTCTGGCCCTACTGAAGGTCACAGGCAGGTCCCCATTGCCCCCTGCTCTGGCCTTCTTCAGGTCTCAACTCTTCCCATGTCCACCAGTACCTATCTACATCTCCTCCTTCCCTAGCTCCCCCACTAGCACATTAGGGTTGTAAAATTTCACAACCAGGATGAAGACTCATTCTTCCCTGATAACTTCTATTTTGTGTGGCGGGGGGAATATATATGTGTGTGTGTGTGTGTTTATACCATTTTCTTTTCAAAGAAACTTTTACCAATCTAAAGTCACTTTGTTGGAGGAGGAAAATAGAAATGCATTATGTATAACTTATTTTTTTTCAGGTTTCAGGCTTATATTACATTTAAATTCAAATTTTCTAATTTGCTTTACTTTTAAATATTTAATGTTTATTACACAGGAATCTTCAAGATGCTGAGCAACACTTTGTGAGAATAAGCAGTATGTGCTTGGCATTTTCCGTTCATGAAGCCTGGTTTCAGATGCCTGGTTCTATTTGGTCTGTTTAACCACCTGTGAAGTACACATGATTCCTGTCCTCCTCGCAGAGAAGATCAGGGCCAGAGAGGCTTAGTGTCTTTTTCCAAGATTATAGCCAATTTGCAGTTAAGATTTGCACTCAGGGCTTTTAACTTCAAATCCTACATGCTTTCCATTATATCGTGCACAATCGAAGTTCCTACTCAAGTTTTACCATTATTAAAATAAGAAGCTATTTAATATTTTTGTATCTTTTATAGCAGGTGTCAGGAAACCACAGCCTTGGGCTGTCTTACCCTCTGGTTTTTTTTTGGTTTTTTTGTTTTTTGTTTTTTTTCTAGATACAGTTTTATTGAAACACGGGCATAACACTTTCATTTACTTATTCTCTACGATTGCTTTCATTCCACACTGGCTGAGCCAAGTATTCACAACAGAGCACAAGGCGCTCAGAACCTAAATTATTGACTACCTGACCTGTCATAGAAAGTTTGCCAGCTCTTGATCTATAGGAATGACTCTCAATTCTGATTGCAGGCAAGATTGAGCTGGGGAGTTACTTTTCTCTCCTTTTTTCACTACCAATTCAATGCTGAGCTTACCCCAGATGAATAAAATCAGAATTACTGGGGTTGGGAGTAAATATAAATTTTTTTAAATAAGAGGCAGTGAGAGAGAATCCATTTTATTTAGTTTTTCATGTGGCTTTCAATGCTCTGACGCTTTGTTGTGTACATGGTGCTGGGATTCAAATCTGCATCCTTGCGCATGCCAGGCAAGCGCTGTAACCCGTGAGCTACCGCTCCAGCCCCGCAATCATCCTTTTTAAAAGCTCCTCAAGTTTATTTTATATATTTATTTTTTAAAGCTTTTGTTGTTGTTGTTATTGTTCTAGGGATTAAACCCAAGGGCACTCAACAGCTGAGCTATACCCCCAGGGTCTCACTAATTTGCCCAGGCTGGCCTCGGATTTGTAATCCTCCTGCCTCAGCCTCTCGGTTGTTGGGATTACAGGAGTGCACCGCCTTGCCTGGCTTCCTCAGATGATTTTGATATACAAATAAGGTCAAAAACTATTCTGTGGCATCTTGCCGATTCAGGAAGCACACTAGACTTCAGAAAGCGTGCTCGAATGTAACATGAAAGAAGAATCCTTCTCCCTCCCCAGCACACGCGCAAATATCAAAAAAAAAACCCTGCCATCTTTTCACACGTGCAATTTCTTTCTGTCTTTCAAGAGAGAGAAGGACAGTGAGAGAGAGACAGACAGATAGAATCAATTTTTATTGAGTTTTTCACATGGCCTTCCTTGCTCGGACACTTAGCTGTGTACGTGGTGCTGGGGTTTGAACCCATGTACTTGTGCATGCCAGGCAAGCCCCATAACCACCTAGCCACCGCTCCAGCCCCTCACACCTGCAATCCCAATCACTTATCCGTGAGGGCATCCTTACTATTGATAGTTATCTTTAGGAAGCCCTAAAATCTGAAGACATGCCCTCACTGTGACATTTTTCCCCCATGCTCCATAATACTTTCATTTGTATACTTAATTTTTTTTTAAATTGATTATAGATTTGACGGGAGGCGTGGTACATTAAGCTATAATTGCCTTGTGCCCCATAGGGACTCTTTTGCTCCTCATTTTAAATAATGAAAATAATTTATTAGGATTTTTAAATTACAAAACATTAAATGTTTATGAGAGGAATATTCAAAAATGCAGATAAGAAAAACAGAAGTATCATCCATCATCCTGTCACCAATGATGAGCAAGCACAACAGAGCTACTTTAAAGTGCCACACTTCGGGCTGGAGCAGTGGCTCAGCGGTTTCGGCGCTTGCCTGGCAAGCACAAGGACCCGGGTTCAAACCCCAGCACCACGTACACAACTAAGTGTTGGAGCAACGAAAGCCATGTGAAAAACTAAATAAAGTTGTTCCTCTAAAAAAAAATAAAAATAAAAAAAAATAAAGTGCCACACGTCTATAATCCAGTGGCTCAGGAGGCTGAGGTAGGAGGATCCCAAGTTCAAAGCCAGCCTCTGCAACTTAGTGAGGCCCTGAACAACTTAGTGAGACCCTGTTTCAAAAAAAATTTAAAAATAAAAAAGGGCTGGGAATGCTGCTCAGTGGTTAAGCCCCCCTAGTTCAATACCTGGTACAAAAAGAAAGGAATAAAAGAAATTTGGGGGCTGGAGCTGTGGCTCAGCAGGTACGGTGCTTGCCTGGCATGACGAGGACCCAGGTTCAAATATTAGCACCACATACACAACGAAGTGTTGGAGCAATAAAAGCCACATGAAAAACTAAATAAAAGTGATTCTCTCTTTCTCTCTCTCTCACTGGTTCTTGATTGTTTGACAATGTTTCCCCCTCAATTGTAACTCCATGTTCATCTAAAAAAAAAAAAACTTATTTCACAGTGCTGGAGCGGTGGCTCAGTGGTTACAGTGCTTGCCTGGCATGCCCGAGGACCCAGGTTCAAACCCCAGCACCTCATACACAACTGAGTGTCTGGGAAGTAAAGGCCAAATGAAAAAAATAAATTAAGAAATTAATTATTGCATCATGAACCACTGACTTTGTAGCAGACAGGTAAGAGGTCACAGCCGTAAACTATGTGCCAAATCATTTCACACCCATCAGATCAAGAGCAGTTGATAGCTGGATAAAATCAAGTGCTGGTGAGGACAGAGGAACACTGGTGGGGCTGGTGAGAGTGTAAGTCACTCTTCCCTCCTGGTCAAGCTACGTGTACTGTGTGTCCCTGAATCCTGCACCCGGGCACAAGCCCTAGAGACCCTCACTCTTATACACGGAGAGATGTACAAACCAGAACTCTTCAGGGTGCAAGAACTGGGAGAATATTAATTTGAACCATGTGAAATTGATAGCAAATTGATATCTCTGCAGATAAAAAATAGTCCAGTCCTATTCATTTCCCAACCTAAGCATTTGAATGTCTACTGATGAGTAAACACCAGTAAATTTCTACCTCGAGCTGCGTGCCAGTGTAATTGTGTTCTAGAATTTTGTGGAATGATAAAAGTGAGTCACAGGCAGCCAAACACGGAGAATAGAAGCTACTGCCCATCGCTTCAGCTCTCTTCTTCCCAGGGCACAAACTAGCGCCTGTCATTACCAACAACCACACCCAGTCCCTTGTCATCTCTGAGCCAACCTCTCTGACTCTCTCCCATCCTTCCAGGGTCCTGTAGACCCTGCCACTCTTCCATCTTCCTGCACAACCAACTCTACCTTCTCTTCTCTCCGTTCTGCCCCACCCCTACCCACAATGCTCCCGAGCTCCTGTTACCCAGCTTAGATTCCAGGGTCCATCACTGCAATCCCTTCTCATGTGTGCCTATTCCGCATCAGCTGCCCGCCTCCTCTCCCAGACAGAATTGCACACACCTTCCACACCCTCCTTCTACTCAGCTGATAACCCTGATTCTTATTTCTCTGAGATAAAGAGAAGCAATTGCTGGGC
Organism: Aplodontia rufa; assembly: GCA_004027875.1. Taxonomy (NCBI): domain Eukaryota; kingdom Metazoa; phylum Chordata; class Mammalia; order Rodentia; family Aplodontiidae; genus Aplodontia; species Aplodontia rufa. The sequence goes on along the minus strand of PVKS010021041.1, from coordinate 30,606 downwards.
GTGGTGGCACACACCTTTAATCCCAGTGACTGGAGAGGCTGAGGCAGGAGGATTGCAAGTTTGAGGCCAGCCTCACAACTGGAGGAGCAAGCTCTAATAGCTGTACTCTTGGTACTCATAATGCCTTTAGCCCCACATCCTCCTCCTGCTACAACTACTTCCTATTCTCTTTAATCACTGAACTTCTTGAAAAGTTAATCCATCTATATACTCACTATCTCTACTCACTCTTATCCTTTCACCCAACAAATATTTGTTACATGTCTACTCTGGGATACATTAGGTGCAGTAAAAAGAGTAGACCGCAGACTGGTCCAGATTATAGCGTAATTCTAGAATTGCAGGTAAAGTGAATTAAGATGGGCAAAAAAAAAGGGCTGGGCACTGGCTCAGCCGTTGGAGCACTTGCCCCGCATGTGCAAGGACCCAGATTCAAAAACACCAGCGTCACAACTAAGTGTCGGAGAGACAAAAGCCAGATGAAAAAATAAATAAAATTCTCTCACTGTCTTGTCTTCCCATAATAATAATATTTTTTTAAAAGATGGGTAAAATAAAGTAAAAAAAAAAAAAAGCCTTCTTTTCCGGTCTTATCTTCTTGGGGGAAGACAAGTAATCAATAAGAGAAATTACTAATGTGCATGGTAAGTTCAACAGTGGTGTGTTGAGGACACATAAATCAGGAGGCAACAGGAAGAACAGCGGCGATGTAGGGAGAAGAGCCAGGGAGTCCCAGAAGGCAGCCCCTGGAGCGCAGCAGGGCAGGCGCCTTGGGGCAGGGAGGTCCAAGAAGGAGCTGCAGGGGAGCAGGCACGGAAGGCAGAGGACATGCAAGGTCTTCCTGAGTCAGAGGCCAGAGCAGAGGGGCCCCAGCTCTGCCCGCCCTTCCTAGGCTCACTTGAGCTGCTGTGTTAACACAGACCCAAGGGGAAGAGGGCAGAAGGAAAATCAGCTGAGGGGCTGGAGCGGTGGCTTAGCGGCAGAGCACTTGCCTGGCATGTGTGAGGCCCTAGGTTCAATCCCCAGCACCACCGACGCTACCACCACTGTCACCACAAAAACCATCTATGAAGAGCTCTTAGCTCAAGAAGAAATGGGGCTGGAGCAGTGGCTCAGCAGCTACAGTGCTTGCCTGGCATGCACAAGGATGCAGGTTCAAACCCCAGCACCACGGACACAACAAAGTGTCAGAGCAACGAAAGCCATGTGAAAAATGAAGTAAAATTGATTCTCTAAAAAAGAAAGAGAGAGAGAAAGAAAGGCAGAATCAGTTTTATCTATTCTTTTCATCTGGCCTTCATGTCTCTGAAACTTCGTTGCATATGTGGTACTGGGGTTTGAACCCAGTTCCTCATGCATGCCAGGCAAGACTGCAACCACTAAGCCACCGCTCCAGCCTGCGAGTCAGCATTTTTGATGCTTAAAGTGGGCCATCTTTGGCCTATGGGATTTCCTCTTTGCTTGTTCTTGTGTCTGTTTCCTTGGAAAGTTTCAAATATAAATAAAAATAAATAGTGCCACAAAGCCACAAACTCATGTTTCAGTCATCCTCAGTCATTCTCAACTAATGGCCATTCCCATCTTATCCCATCCTCTTCCTGCCACCAGGCAATTCGAAAACAAATCTTAAACAGCTATGTGCTTCATCTGCACATTTCAGCACAAAACTCCAAGAAACAAGGACTCCACTCCAAATAAAACCTCCTCTGTCCTTTCAACAGAACCTCAACAGATGTTTAGTTTTGTTTTGTTTAAGCCCTGGGGATTGGACCCAGGGGTGCTTTCCCACTAAGCTATATTCCCAGTTTTTTTGTCTTTTGAGACAGGACCTTGTGAGGTTGCTGAGGCTGACTTCAAATTTGCAATCGTCTTGCCTCAGCCTCCCTAGTTGCTAGCACTACTGGCGTGCATTTTGTGCGCCATTATGGCCAATTCAAACCTCAAATGCCTCGGATGCTCCAAACTTGGAACCGACCATCTCTCTAGAAAGTCTGGTTCCCTTTACAGGGAAAAGAACACAATCTAGGAGCTAGGTGTTTGTAGCTCCAAAGTTTATTGTTGTTGGATTTTGTTTTGTTTTGTTGGGTGTATTTATTTATTTATTTATTTAGAGAATCAACTGCCCCATGGCTTTTGTTGCTCTGGCACTTCGTTGTGTACATGGGTGCTGGGGTTTGAACCCGGGTACTTGCGCATGCCGGGCAAGTGCCATGATGGCTGAGCCACCGCTCCAGCCCCCATATATTAGGGTTTTTTGTTTTGTTTTGTTGTTTTTAAGAGAGAGGGGCAGTGAGAGAGAGAGAGAGAGCAATAGAGAGAAACAATTTTTATTTGGTTTTTCATGCAGCTTTTGTTGCTCTGAGACTTTATTTTGTATGTGATGCTGGAGTTTGAACCCGTGTCCTCATGCATGCCAGGCAAGCACCGTAACCTCCAAGCCACCACTCCAGTCCCCCCACCCCACCCCACCTACCTGTTTTTTGAACACAAACACTGAAGAATTCACCATGGCAGCATGTCACAGCAGAAGGGCCGTTGAGGAAAGCTGCTCAATTCATGGCAGGGTCGGGAAGCAGAGCAAGAGAAAGGGAAGAAAAGAAGGAGGAAGAGCAGGAGGAGTACAGAGAGGGGAAGGGGGAGAGGAAGGGGAGATGGATGAGAAGGAGAAGGAGGAGGAGGAGGAGAAGGAGATGAAGAGGAGGAGGAGGAGGAGAAGAGCAAGAGGAGGACAGAGAGGGGAAGAGGGAGGGGAAGTGGAGATGGATGAGAAGAAGAAGGGGAAGAGGAGGAGTAGGAGATGAAGAGGAGGAGGAGAGGAAGAGGAGGAAGAGAAGAAGGAGATGAAGAGGAGGAGGAGGAGGAGAAGAGCCACAGGGAAGAGGCACCTGTCCAAGGCAGTCCCTCAGTGACCAACTCCTCCCATCAGTTACCACTCAGTCCATTCAAACTAGAGTGGACTGATTAATCACAGCTCTCGCAATCCAATGCTTTTACCTCTAAATATTTCTGCACAAACAGGAGCTTTTGGGGGACACTTCAGATCCAAACCATAACACAACTCCATAGTAAACAGTAAACCAATCAAAAATGGGCAAAGTATTTATAGACATTTTTCCAAAGAAGATACACAAATGGTCAATGAGAGGCTCTTCCATTATTAAAGAAATAAAAAAAATCAAACCACATGAGATACCATTGTGCATCCACTAGATGGCAATAATAATAATAATAATAATAATAATAAAAAGACTAGCACAGGTTTCAGTGAGGAAATGGAGAAATTGGAGTCCTCATATGTTGCAAGCATGAATGTTAAACAGGAGCACCTATTCTGCAAAACAGTTTGGCAGTTCCTGAAAAAATTAAACACAGAATTCTCATGTGATCCAGTCATCTGCTTTTAGGTATAGACGAAAGAGAACTAGAACATATATTCAGATAAAAACTTACACACTAATGTTCATAGCAGCAGCATTTATAATAACCCAAGGATGGAAACAACCTAAATGTCCACTGCCCTGATGAAGGAAGAAACAAAATGTGGTAGGTTCATACAATGAAATATTATTTAGCCATAAAAAAGCAGTTCTGGGCTGGAGCAGTGGCTCAGCAGTATAACACTTGCCTAGCATGCGTGAGGACCCAGGTTCGAACTCTAGCATCACATTCACAATGAAGCAACGAAAGCCACGTGAAAAACTAAAGAAAATTGATTCTTTCTCTCTCACTATCCCTTTCTCTCTTTAACAAAAGAATATATATATATATATATTCAGGACCAATGCCACTGTGTTTTCCAGAGTTACCACTAAACTGAAGGGGAGGGGAGCAAAGGGGGAGCCCAGGAGGGAGGCTGAAGGACATCCAGCACATGTGAGGCACAGATAATGACTACAGGTCACAGACTCGGGAATCGCTGGAGAGCACCCGATGCAAGAAAGGCAAGTCAGGCCAACTGCTGAGACCCAAGAAAGCTGGGCCACCATGCTCACAGCCCAGTCCGCTGGCCAGGAAACGTGGGTGCAGGGCTTTAACCAGCATGGGGACTTCAACACGTCTGGGGGTTAGAAGGATCATCCTGGAGGGGCTGGAGCGGTGGCTCAGCGGTTACGGCGCTTGCCTGGCATGCACAAGTACACGGGTTCAAACCTCAGCACCACGTACACAACTAAGTGTCGGAGCAACGAAAGCCATGTGAAAAACTCAATAGAAATTGATTCTCTCTGTCTCTGTCTGTCTCTTTCTGTCTCTCTCTCCTTCTCTCTTTAAGAAGAAAGAAGAAAAAAAATAAAGAAAGTGGGACATGGGGCTGGAGCTTCAGCGCCCTGGCGTGAGGTTGGTGCTGCAGTGGTGGCCGAGAACACAAAGCCATGTGAAAGACGTGGCTGACTGCAGGAAGGGCAGAAGGCAGACCCCAAGTCTCCTTCTTCAGCAGGCGCTGGTGCACTGAGCATGAATGGGAATCCCGGTTGTACAGCAAGGGCCCCAGCACCAACTCACCTGGGCTTTCTGCACCTCCAACACCCCGTGCTTCCTGAACAGCATGACGGAGGGTCGGAGGGTCGGGAGTCACCACTGTTCTCAGACCTGTCAAATGCAGATGTTAGCACGGTGCCCGCCAAAAGGGAACACAGGCTGGGCACCAAAGAGGAGCTCTGCAGGAGCCACCACTCCCCTTCCTGACCAAGGTTTCCCTTCCTCCTCCCAGAGTCAGGTCGAAGCCAGGAAGTCCTCCACTGAGTCTTTGTAAGAGACTGGAGGTGATTCTTCAGCTCTGGGCACTGTGAGGCAGGCGTAGGAGGAAGACAAGGCAGGGGCATGGAGGGAGGCCTGCTCATCAGCAAAGGGAAGAGACTTACAGGCTGCACAGGAACTCCTGCAACACCAACCAGCCACAGTTAGAGGCCTGCCAGGAGAATTCACATGACGTACTTGACAGGTACTGTGATAAGTACTTGATAAGTACTATGATAGGTACTGTGATAGGCACCATGATAGGTACTGTGATAGGTGCTATAACAAGTACTATGATAAGTACTGTGAAAAATACTATGATAGGTACTGTGATAAGTACTATGATAGGTACTATGATAAGTACTGCAAAAAGTACTATGATAGGTACTGTGATAGGTGCTGTAACAAGTACTATGATAAGTACTGTGAAAAGTGCTATGATAGGTACTGTAATAGGTACTATGTTAAGTACTGTGATAGGTACTATGATAGGTACTGTGATAGGCACCATGATAGGTACTGTGATAGGTGCTGTAACAAGTACTATGATAAGTACTGTGAAAAGTGCTATGATAGGTACTATGATAAGTACTGCGAAAAGTACTATGATAGGTACTGTGATAGGCACCATGATAGGTACTGTGATAGGTGCTGTAACAAGTACTATGATAGGTACTGTGATAAGTACTGTTATAAGTACAATGATAGGTACTATGATAAATACTATGATAAGTACTATGACAAGTACTGTGACTATGATAGGTACTGAGATAAGTAGGGTATTATTCTAGTACCTATCAATACCCACCCTCTGATGGTCCACATACTCATCCTTGAGACCTGTGAAGATATTAGGTTTCAAGGGAAGGTGGAATTAAGGTTGTTAATCTGCTGTTCTTAAAACAGAGGGATTCTCTGCATAGATCCAATGTATTAGGGGTCCTCAAAAGTGGAAGAGGGAGGGCTGGAGCAGTGGCTCAGTGGTTACTGCACTTTCCTGGCGTGTGTGAGGACGCGGGTTTGAACCCCAGCACCACACATACAACAAAGTGTTAGAGGGATGAAAGCCATATGAATAACTAAATAAAATCGATTCTCTCTGTTCCTCTCTCTCTCTCTCTTTTTTAGGAGAGAGAATCAACTTTTATTTCGTTTTTCATGTGGCCTTCATCGCTCTGACACTTTGTTAGGTATGTGGTGCTGGGGCTCGAACCCGCGTATTCGTGCATGCCAAGCAAGCACTGTAACCACTGTCCCTCTCTCTCTTTTTTTTTTTTTTAAAGAGAGAGGGACAGTGAGAGAGACAGAGAAAGAGAGAAACAAGTTTATTTAGTTTTTCACATGGCCTTAGTTGCTCCAACACTTAGTTGTGTACGTGGTGCTGGGGTTTGAACCCGGGTCCTCATGCTTGCCAGGCAAGCGCCAAAACCGCTGAGCCACCACTCCAGCCCCTGTCCCTCTCTTTTTTTTTAAGTGGAAGGCAGAAGTGGAGGCAGAAGAGAGTCAGTGAGGACAGAAGCAAGGTTAAAGTGGAGTGGTCTAAGAAGGACTCCACCATTGCCGCTGGCTTTAAAGATGAAGGAAGGTCCTCCAGAAGCTGGAAAAGGCAGATCTCCAGCTAGAGCCTCCAGAAGGAACAAAGCCCGGGAGACACGCTGATCCTCGCCCAGTGAGACTTGTGTCAGACTTCTGATCTGCAGAGATGTAACACACACAGGTGTTGTCGGAGCCACTAAGTTGGCCATAATTTGTTTTGGCAGCAAATAGGAATCACAGGTCCCCTGAGCAGCTCCAAACCTGCATACCTGCACAGAAGCTGGCCTCGGAGGACAGGGCAGTGGGGCTCAACAGCTGCAGCTCCAACTCCAACACAAAGATCCTGCCATGCTTTATCCTAAGATGGAAATCAAAACACCTATGCCACAGATCCTGTGGCACTCAAAGCTCCTGCCATCTATTAAGAGCACAATAAATGCCAGGCACCATGATTATTTTGTCATGGCATTCAGTGCTAACTTCCTACACCACAGTGTAGTACTATCTTCCTTTTATTTATTTATTTATTTATTTATTTATGTATTCTTTTTTTTTTAAGAGAGAGTGAGAGAGAGAGAAGGAGAGAGGAAGAGAGGGAAACAATTTTTATTTAGTTTTTCATGTGGCCACCATTGCTCCAAGACTTCATTAGGTACGTGGTGCTGGGATTTGAACCTGTGTCCATGAGCATGCAAGGCAAACACCGTAACTGCTGAACCACCGCTCCAGCCCCTATGTATTCTTCTTGTGGTGCTAGGGATCCAACCAGGGCTAAGCACGCATTCTACCACGGAGCTCTGCTCCCAGCCATCTTCCCATTTTATAAATGAGAAAACCAAAGCTCGAGGACATTAACTGATTTGCTCAAAATCATCGGATACTAAAGTGATTCCAAAGCCTTCAATCTGTTCCTCCAGATAAGAAGACTCAAAGTCATTCTGAAGTTATATTTTTTCCCTTTACTATAGGCAAAATGTAAATTAAAACATTACATTTTAGAATAAAACAGAAATGCTTTTCTCTAAATTGTTCCCAGCTGTCGGAGAAAATGGCTTTAGCTGCAAATAAATCTAAATAAAACTAAAAGTGGTTTAAGATAATTAAAAGACTTAGATATGGATGAATAAACCCCAGGAGGTTTATGGGCAAAGTGTGGGCTGCAAGGTGTTTGTTAGACCTGATTTCCTGGCAATCCCTGGAAAACAGGGCGGGCACCAAGACCTCCCAAACAAAGGCCCAACAGCAATCTGTCCAAAATGCTTTTCCTGGACTGCTGGGCAAAGCAGCGAATAGACATGCCGATTTAACCCTCATGGAAACTCTAAGGGGTAGCCACTTCCCCATTTTACACACCAAGTTCTGGAGGGTCAGAGACAATAACCTGATAATTTGCCTTAGACCACTTCCTATCTGTGTTCACAAATGCAGAAGAAGCCTGTTTTTTTTGTTGTTGTTGTTGTTTGTTTTGGTTTTTTTCTGAATCCCAACCATGTGAATACAAAATCCTGAGCTTCCTTCCACTGTACAGCTTGGTCTGAAGAAATACCTTGGGCTGGAGCGGTGCCTCAGGGTTAGGGAGTTTGCCTGGCATGCGCGAGGACCCAGGTTCAAACCCCAGCACCACGTACACAACAAAGTGTCGGAGAAACAAAGGCCAGTTGGAAAAATAAATAAAATTGATTCTCTCTTTCTCTCTCTCTCTTAAAAAAGAAATATCCTATTTGTGTTTTTTAAAAAGATGCAAGAACAGGGGCTGGAGCGGTGGCTTGGTGGTTATAGCACTTGCCTGGCATGCACAAGTACACGGGTTCAAACCCCAGCACCCATGCACACAACTAAATGTCAGAGCAACGAAAGCCATGTGAAAAATTCAATAAAAATTGATTCTCTCTCTCTCTCTCTCTCACTGTCCTTATCTCTTTAAAAAAAAAAGATGTAAGAACACTTAGAGAACTTCACAATTCAGTAAGAAGAAAAACCAATTAAAAAGTGGGGAAAGGGGGCTGGAGCGGTGGCTCGGCGGTTACGGTGCTTGCCTGGCATGCACGAGTGCGCGAGTTCAAACCCCAGCACCACGTACACAACAAAGTTTCGGAGCAAAGAAAGTCACATGAAAAACTAAACAAAATTTTTTTCTCTCTATTTCACTGTCCCTCTCTTTTAAAAAAAAATGTAAAAAAAATTTAAACAGTGGGGAAAGAATCTGATACATAGCTCCAAAAACATACAAAAATGGTCAATGAGCACCTGAAAACATGCTGTCCATCTTTAATCATTAGAAAACTGCAAACCAAAGCCAGATTGGTGAGCTGTGTGAGGTGGTGCACACCTGTAATCCCAGCAAGTCAGAAGACTGAGGCAGGAGGATCACAAGTTCAAAGCCAGCCATAGCAACTTAATGCGGTCCTAAGCAATTTAGCAAGACACTGTCTCAAAAAATAAAGAAGGACTGGGGGCATGGCTCAGTGGTCAAGCACCTCTGGGTTCAATCCCTAGTACAAAATGAAATACAACAAAAACAAACAAAAAAAATACAGACAAAACAATTGTCCAGGATATGAAGAAATAGAAACGTTCATCTTGCTGGTGAGAATTTTAAAAAATGGTACAATCACTTTAGAAAAGTTTGGCAGTTTCTCAAAAAGTCAAATCCAACAATGCCACTCGTGGGTAACTACTCAGGGGAAATTCAAACATACATTTACACAAAGACTTGTTCACAGCAGCATTGTTTATAATAGCCAAAAGTGAAAACAACCGAAATGTCCACCAACTGTGAATAGATAAGTAAAATGCGGTAGATCCATACAATGGAATATTACTGGGCAATATAAAAGGAATGAAGTGCTGATACTACTACCACCGTGGGTGAATCCAAAAAAGGATGCTAAGGGGAAGAGGTGAGACACAAGATGCCATATATTAAATGGTCAGAGTTATGTGAAACTTCCAGAACAAGCTAAATCCGTAGAGACAGAAAGTAGATGGGTAGCAGCTTAGGGCTGAAGAGAGGGAAAGCAGAATGAAGAATAACAGCTGATGGACACAAGGCTTCTTTTGGGGGTAGATAGAAGTGTTCTAGTTGCATTGTGGAGATAGTTGTAAACATACTAAATATATTTTTAAAATTTTCACAATACACTTAAAACAGCTGAATTTTGTGATGTGAAAATTCTCTTAATAAAGCTTTTTTTAAAAAAAAAAAAAGTCAAGATGCATTTTCTAGGTGAGCCTGCACCTCGTTCTCCTTCCCACATCGCCAGACGCCACCCAAAGGTGGCCTGGACCATTTTGTTTCCATGGCTTGTATTTAGAACGTTGCTTGAAGCCCCGTAGCACATTTTTGTTTGTTTTGAGAGGGAGAGGAACAGTGAGGGAGAGAGAGAGAGAGAGAGGACCACTTTTATTTAGTTTTTCGTGCAGCTTTGGTTGCTCCGACACTTAGTTGCGCATGTGGTGCTGGGATTCAAAACCGCATCCTTGCGCATCGCAGGCAAGGGCCAGAACAGCAGAGCCACCGCTCCACCCCTGCACATTTACTTTTTTAAACTAAAAGAAAATTAAATTTAAATTTACTGTCTTGAATTAAAAAGTTTTAAACTGCTTCGAGGAGGAGGAGGCGTCTTTTAACGTAAAGAGCCGCACAGTTGTACACAAATGCTCCACATCTGCACAGATTCAGACTCGCTCCCACCCCACCTCGAGCAAGCCACAAACCCCCAAAGAGGACAGCGCGCCCTTCCACCTGGAAGTGGAAATAGGGGTGCCGCACCCTCGACTGCCTCCCCAAACCCTGATCCACCACCCATCGCAGGGCAGCCTGGAGCCAGCAAGCCCACCTAGCCTCCCGAGCCAGGTGCGCCCACCTCGCCGCAACTCTACCCGCCTTTCTCCTAGGAGCCTCGCGGTGCAGGGGGCGGAGCGGCCCGGCCCCGCAGCAGCCAATCCCCGCTGTCCGCGGCCTGGGCAGGGAGGGAAGACCTGGATCCCGCACAGCTGGGACTCAGCTCCTGGGGTGCAGATTAACGCAAGGAGGGCGGGGGTTAGGGATCGCGGTCCCCGCGCCCGAATCTTCAACGCGCACCCCCACCGCCACTAGCAAAGACACTTAATGTTTGCAGGAAGAATGCGGGGAAGAGGGGTCGAGAGGCGCGCCCGGCCCCAGAGCAAACGAGGTCGCTCCGGGCCTGCGAAGCGCACGTGGCGCGCTCCTGGCGCTCTCCGAAGGCCGCGCCTGGCGGAGGTCGGCTCGGTGGAGCCGGGGGCTGTCCGTGCAGCCGCGAGGGCCCCAGCGCTCACGGGGGCGCGGCCGGGCGGCACGTGCAGCCGCGTGCCACTGAACAGGCTCCCCCGACCCGCTCCGGGCGGCCCCCGGCTCCGGGCGGGCGGTGGCGAGGCTGGGAGGCGCCAAAGGCGCAGGGGAGGGGCGCGGAGGGGTGGGCGGCCCGTCGTCCGTCCACCGTCCATCGCGGCGCCGGGGACACTCCCGCCGCCTCCGCTGCGTCCACTCTTGTCCCTGGGAGTGTGGGCAGGGCTGCCGGGGCTTCCGTGGATTCGGCCTCTCCCATCTCGGGAGGAAAAAGCAGGGGGAAGCCCCCGGGCGCCCGCCGCCTCCGGAGAGCCACGGTTGCCCGGAGCTGTGCAGGCGTTGAAGACGAGGCCGGGCGGGGCCCCCCAGTGCGTGGCGACTGTCGCCGTCCGCGTCCGGAGCGGCCGCCCGCGCCCGCCCGCTCGGCGCCCCGGGCCCCCAGCCCCGGGCGGGAGGCGCCCCACCCTGCCGGGAGTGGGCGACGGCCGGCCAGGGGCGCTCGGGGCAGCCGTCGCGGGGCTTCGCCGCGGCCTCCAGCGCCCCAGTCTCGGGGAATGCAGTGGCCCCCGACCCCTGGCGCCTCTCGGTGTCTGGGCTGGGCCTCCTCGTTCGCCTGCTCCGCGGCCACGACGCTCCTGGGCCGCGCTGGCCGGGACCCCCTCATGGCAGCCAAGTGGTTCAAGGAGTTCCCGCTGAACCTGAAGACCGTGTCCGAGCGGGCCAAGCCCGGGGGCGCGGGCAGCGGCAAACTGCGCAAGAACTCGGAGGCCGGCGGCGGGGGACCCGTGCCGGGCAAGGGTCGCAAGAATTCCGCGGCCGAGCTGGGGGGTGGCAGAGCCGGCGGCGGTCCCCCTAAGGACAGCCGGCTGTCCCGGGACAGCCTTCAGGGTCTGATTCAGGCCGCGGCGGGCAAGGGCCGCAAGAACTCTCGGACCACAGAGGAGGAACCCCACCGGGGCGCGGCCAAGAGCTCTGGCTGCAGCACTTACATCAACAGGCTCATCAAGGTGGACACTCAGGAAAAGAACGGAAAAATCAACTACCCCAGCAGCAGCAGTAGCAGCAGCAGCAGCAGCAGCAGCAGTAGCAGCAGCAGCTCTTCCTCTGCGTCCTCGTCACCTTCCTCCCTGGGCCCCGAGCTGGATAAGGGAAAGATTCTGAAGCAGCAGGACACGGTAAGAATCCAGCCTTCTCCCTTGGACCACTTCTGGGTACAAGGGGACCATCGTGAGCCTGCTGAACACTAGGCTTGCTTACACCTAAGGGAAAGTGAAGCCGGATCCCCAAAGGTCCTTCTCACTACCATACCATCCCAGACTCCCAAGCAAATCACTAGATATATTTTATCTTGAAAAATCCTCATCCCACTTGGATAACCTTGCAGAAGTGTCCTAATACGTGTATTTAGTTTTGTTAGCTTAGAACAATAATTGAATGGGGTATTAAATTTGGCCCTTTTGTAGATGTGATTTAATTTTGACATCTAGGGGATCTGCAAAGTTAGGCTTGTATGACTATTCTTCTTGAGTATGAAGAATGGTAACCTCTAAAGTGTTGAAGTGTGGATTTGGAAGCTTCAGGAAATGGGTGAGCCACTAGCCTCTGCTGGCTTGGAGATTTGATCATTCCCTGCAGTTCCACCTAGTAAAAGTTTTCTCAAAATTTCGGCCACCCTCCAAGATGACAGCTGTTCCATTCCTTCCATGGCCATTTGCTGTGCAGCAGCCACATAAGATAAGAGGCACAGGGCAATAAGGACCATGGGGGACTGGAACTATGACAAGGAAATGCCCTTAAGGAAATTACTGAGCAGGAGGGAAGAAGGTACTTCCTGCTTCTGACTCACTAACGGGTTTTCTGGGTGCTGTCCAATGTGGGAAAGTAAGAAGGGAGTGTAAGCATAGGAGGGTGCTTCCTATTACTGGAATGAGTTGGTTTGCTTGGTTTGGTTCTTTCTCTTCCACATGGAGGAGGAAGAAGGGAGACCCCAAACTGAGGTCTTTAGGACTCCAGTCCAGGCAACTGCTTCCTATTAAAGGAACTTTAGGGGCTGGAGCGGTGGCTCAGCGGTTTCGGCGCTTGCCTGGCAAGCCTGAGAACCCAGGTTCAAACCCCAGCACCACTTAGTTACACAACTAAGTGTTGGAGCAACTAAGGCCATGTGAAAAACTCAATAAAGTTGTTTCTCTCTTTCTGTCTCTCTCACTGTCCCTCTCTCTGAAAAAATAAAAAATAAAAAAAAAGAACTTTAATTTTTTCTTGTCAGACTTCAAACATGCTTCGTACCTGGACAGTCAGAAGCTGGTGGCACAGACCAGGTGGCATGTACTGGGAACTTCCATTCAGTTCTTCTCCAGAATATTTATAGCGTGTCTACCCTGTGCCAGGCACTGAGTAGGGAGCACAGAAAGATGTCCCTGGACCCAGCCTATAATATTACTCAGTGGTCCACTTCACTGTTGGGCTAGCTCATTGGCTCCTTGAAACCAGGGACTGAGGGGCTGGAGCAGTGGCTCTACGGTTATGGTGCATGCCTGGCATGCACAAGTACACGGGTTCAAACCCCAGCACCCACGGACAGAGCTAAGTGTCAGAGCAACGAGAGCCATGTGAAAAACTCAATAAAAATCGATTCTCCCTCTCTCCCTTTCTCTCTCACTGTCCTTCTCTCTTTAAAAAAAAAACAAAACAGGGACTGAATATGGCTGTGTCTTGCAGCTGCAGGGCACATGGTGGCTGGTCAGGGAGAAAGGATGGTGTGAGTGGTGATCAGAGCCCCCACAGGTAGCCTGGTTTTCTTCGTAGGCATCATTCCTGAGTGTCTGAGGTTTCTCATGCCATCTCCTCCTGGATGGAGACTCCCCTTCAGTCTCATCCAGTTCCCTCCTCTTCACTTCATTTCTCTTCTTTGCAGCTCCAGTGGCATTTCTCCATGAACTTTTTGGAGAATGTTCTAGAAGGGAGATTGTGGGGTGGGTCCAGAGCTTCATCCCTGAAAAGGTTTCCTTGTCTTTTGTGTTGTCACCCAGTCACTGCAGAACAGAACTATTGCACACACAAAACCTCTCCAGACACCTTCTAGTTTTGGAAAGATCGCTGCCCTCAGACACAAATACCATCAAAACTATCTGATCTCACTGGACATGGTGGGACATGCCTTTAATCCCAGCGACCCGGGAGGCTGAGGCATGAGGCGTGCAAGTTAAAGCCAGCCTCAACAACTTAGTGAGGCCCTAAGCAACTCAGCAAGACCCTGTCTCAAAATGAAATATTAAAAAAGGTTGAGGATGTGGCTCAGTGGTTAAGCACCCCTGGTTCAATCCCCAGTACCAAAATAAACACGTTTTAAAATAAAAACTATCTGATCTCAGAGAATAACGCTGCCTGTGAATTACTGAAACTTGAATTCCGATAAAACTGTTAACTATTATTTCTCCTTTATGAAATCTCTCTCTTTAGAATTGTTTTAAAATTCCTCAAGGACAGGAACCAAGTCTCGGGTTCTTTTTGATTCCCTCACCATGCTTAGCCAGTGCTAGGAAGTGACTGACTGGGACTACTGCTTAGGCGAATGAAGCTTCAAAGACCCAGAGCATATGACCAGTTTTTTTTGTTTGTTTGTTTCTTTGTTTTTGTTTTTTTGTAGTTTTTATTTTGGTATTGGAGATTGAACCCTGAGCCACTTTACCACTGAGCTACACTCATAGCCCTTTTTTTTTTTTTAAATTTTGAGATAGGTTCTCACTAAATTGCTGAGGGTCTTGCTAAATTACTGAGACTAGCCTCAAACTTTCCATCCTCTGGCCTCAGCCTCCTGAGTTGCTGGGATTACAGACATGTGCCACCACACCCAGCTTCAGTTCACCTTTTTATGTGCTAAAGTTATAGACACCCTCTACTTCCCATGACCCATCCCTGTCACCCTCTAACTGACAACTGCTTTATTGCTTGGGGAGAGAAAGGAAGGTAAAAAGAACCTTGGGCATAAGTAAAAGAGTTTATACAAATGATTATAAATCAACTGTATTACCAAAATTAAAATAACTTGTTTGTCCAACTGAGACACATGATCAAGTGTGAAAGTTATCTGGAACCCATGAGAGATTTGTTTGGTTCTTTTCAGACCTGCAGGAGATTGGAGCAGCCATTTTGGTATATGATAGCTGTTAGTAACTGTCCTCTTGTTCTTTTATAGGTCATCATTTTGGAAGACTATGCTGACCCTTACGATGCCAAACGGACAAAGGGTCAAAGGGATGCGGAGAGAGTGGGTGAGAACGACGGATACATGGAGCCATACGATGCCCAGCAGATGATAACAGGTTTGTAACGGGGGCAGAAATTCTCAGTCACTTGAAGTGTTGTGAAGTAGTAACCAGAGTCTACTTGGGGAAGAGGGAAAAGCAATTATACCAGATCCTGCAGACCTGAAGAAACAGAAATTAGACCCTAAACGAAGGTTGAACTGTCTAACTTCTTTTATGGCTTCAAAGTTCTAGAATTTACAGGGTTTTTTTTTTTTAAGTTTTTCTAATTCTATGCAAGATGACCCTTGCAAGTTTGGACATCTACTCAGAAGGGAGTTTTCTGTTTTAGGATTAGTTATTTATATATATATTTCTCAGCCACATTCAAAGCGTTGATGTCCATAGTGGGAGTTATAAGTCAGTACCAAGAGACAAATACGTACTTAAGGATTTTAAGTGGTGATAAGTTGCAAACAGGGTATGATCCTGTCTGTTGTAGTACATTGCTTTCTACAACACTGAAGCAAGCTATTTAATTATTAAGGAATAATTAGTAAACACTGTGATTAACCACCTAAAATCAAACTAGAGTAATCTTTTTTTTAACAATTTTGTTTTTTTAGAGAGAAGGACAGTGAGAGAGAGAGACAGAGAGACAGAGAGAATTAATTTTTATTGAGTTTTTCACATGGCTCTTGTTGCTCTGACACTTAGTTGTGTCCATGGGTGCTGGGGTTTGAACCCGCGTACTTGTGCATGCCAGGCAAGCGCCATAACCACCGAGCTACCGCTCCAGCCCCTCGAGTAATCGTGCAATTTTTCAACTGAAAATTATTCCAATCTGTGAGCTACGCAATCCCTTTGTCATTTTTTGGTGTCAAACGTTTCCCTTTTCTACATACATAGTTTTGTTGAGTTGGTGTAAAGGATGCTTAATCAAAATAATGTAAGCTAGCTGTTTGATTTATTTGGAAATGTAAATGCAAATTACCTGTTCACCCTAAACATCTGTAATGGAAATGTGGTTTGAGAGTGCCAGCAGCCTTGTTCCAGCGTCCCACGCTGAAGACTGGTTAAACAGACCCAAAAGCTGTCAAGCCAGGCTCCCTATGCTAGAGTCAAAGAGGTGAGCAGCGGGGTGGTGGCAGCGCTCTGGAAGGGCCAAGACAGGCCTCAGAAGGAACGGGAGCTGCAACAGGAAGGCTCAGCTCTGTTTCCTGCTTCTCTGCTTACAAAGATAAGGCATCCCATTTGGGGAGGGTGTACTCTGGCCAGGCTGTGACCCTGCAGGTCACTGGACTGTGACCCTTAATGAAATCTGTGAATGAAAGGAAGTGAAAACTAACTTAGTCAGAATTTTAAAAAATATCAGAGGCTTGAAAGGAATAGGGAAAGGACTAGCTTTTTTTTTTTTTTTAAGATAGAGGGACAGTGAGAGAGAGAGAGGGGGAAAAAGAGAAAAACAGTTTTCATTTAGTTTTGCATGTGGCCTTTGTTGCCGTGAGACCCCATTGTGTATGTGGTGCTGGGGTTTGAACTCACGTACTTGCACATGCCAGGCAAGCGCCGTAACCACTGAGCCACTGCTCCAGCCCAGGTTCTACTTTTAAATGTGATTGAAAAAAAGGATTTTCTTTCTTTCCTTTTTTTTTTTTTTTTACTAAAAGAGAGAGGGTCAGTGAGAGAAAAAGAGAGAATCAATTTTTATTAGTTTTTCATATGGCTTTGGTTGCCCTGACACTTCATTGCGTACGTGGTGCTGGGGTTCGAACCTGCGTCCTTGTGAATGCCAGCCAAGCGCTGTAACCACTGAGCCACTAAAAAGAAAAAAAAAAAAGTTAATGCTTAACTTTGATTCACTTTTCTCTGTCCTTTGGTTGTTAGGTTTGCCTTTCTCTTTAACTGCAATAGGTGGTTTAGCTACACTGTATCAGCTGTTTATTTGGGGAGTGATGCTGATAATAGGGGAAATAACTGTGTTTTTAAAAACGGAATATAGTTGGGTTTCTTGGTTTTGTTATTGTTTGTATGTTTTAAAGTAATCCCCTCAAAGAGCTCTGTAGTCTAAGGGACTTGCTATACCATTCGCCTTGGTACCAGATGAAAAAACAAGATGAGGGATTCACACTTCTCTATGCTTACAAGCCTTTTAAGACGCAGAAAAGGAATTAGAACCCAGATCTCCCACTCCAAATTGAGTGGTCTGCACCCAGTGCCACCCGGCTGTCATGACACACTTGAAATGATACATGCAGAAGCACTGTAAACTTGACCTATAATTAGGGCATCTCTCCACTGAGACTCACTGGAACATTACAGTCATTCAAAGTCAGAATCACGGGAGTGGCACATGCCTGTAATCCCAGCCACGCAGGAGGCTGAGGCAGAAGGATTGCAGATTGGAGGCCAGTCTTAGTAACTTAGCAAGACCCTATCTCAAAATGAAAAAACGAAAATAAAGTTGAAAAATGTTAAAATTGTACAATATTCAGTTATAGCTAGTCTTTAATATTTGATTGTACTAGACAGGTTGGTGGCATATATCTGTAATCCCAGAGGTTTGGGAGGCTGAGGCAGGAAGATCGTAGGTTCAAAGCCAACCTCAGCAACTTAGCAAGACCCTGTCTCAAAATTAAAAATGAAAGGGCTGGGGGTGTAGCTCAGTGGTTAAGTACCCTGGGTTCAATTCCTGATACCAAAAAAAAAAAAAAAAAAAAAAAAAAAAAGATTTATGGTCCAGGCTCTGTCTTAAACAATTTAGGTGAATAAATTTATTTAGGAGTACAAAATTAATATATTCCAGTAGTAAATAAATTCAAATTTGTTAAAAATCTAAAATTTTTGGGCTGGAGCAGTGACTCAGTGGTTAGAGCACTTGTCTGGCATGCATGAGGACCCAGTTTTAAACCCCAGCACCATATACACAGCTAAGTGTCAGAGAAACAAAGGCCAGATGGAAAAATAAATAAAAGTGATTCTCTCTTTCTCTCTCTCTCTCACTCTGTCCTTCTCTACTAAAAAAAAAAAGTCTAAATTATTAACTTTTAAAACTAGTAATACAAGGGTATAGTACTTTGTTCTTAACTTTAAAAAACATTACATTAATGAATCTTAAGGGTATTTCATTATTCATTTTATATATGTATGTCATATATCTTGATCACTGTGGAGAATCTACCTCTTAGGCTACTCATAGGTTACACAGCTGGACAGAATAACAGGAAGTGAGTTTATCGGAAGCTGAAAATAAAATATTTGCTGCTGTTGTTCTTTTTTTTTAACCTTTTACTTTTTTTATTCAATTTGTTCCTTGTATGCTCAGCTAAGTTCAGAATTTCCCAGATTTCTTTTTTCTTTATTTTTTTTTTCAGTGCTAAGATCAAAACCAAGGCTTTATGCATGCTAGGCAAGTACTCTACCTTTGAACTATATTCGCAGTCCCACCCTTTTTTTTTTTTCTACTGATAAAATTTTGGACTATCCTACCATGTATGAGGCTCTGTGTTCAATCCCTGGCACTGAAAGAAAGAATTTATGAATAAATTCTCACTGAAGTTTATTCGCAGGATTGTTCACAAAAAGATATAACTATGAGTACAAGGCAATATTAGCATAAAGCTATTTTGTTTTTCTGCTAAATTAGCAGGAACATTTTAGCTCAGTTCTTCACAGAAATATTCTGCATAATTTAACATCACGAGTTTTGGTGCCTGAGTGTTGGATGGGTCTTTAGAAGTTCCCTGAGGTACCCGTTGGTTAGCGTGAGAATCCTTTTCCTACTTGGAATATAGCTACAATCCAGGGCTTACCAGCTGCCAGCCTTACCCAGATTACCTCACTTTATCCTACAACAACCCTGTAAAATCAGTTTCTACTACACAGTTGAGGAAACCTAGGTGCAGAAAGATGAAATAACTTGTCTGAATTTCACACCTGAGAGGAGAGATGATGCAAGGTCATTCAGCAACCTTTGGTTTTGACTCTTAAGTATAGATTATTTTTCAGTTTTTATTTTTCCCTCTGAATGTTTTTGTTGGTTTGTTTAAATAGACAAACTAAAAAAGAACCTCTACATTGGGGTCTGCATTTTTAAAACTGTCATAGAAAATAAATACACATGAACACTTTTTTTTTTGGTAGTGTTGGGCATCAAACCCAGGGCCTCACTCCTGCTAAGCAAGTACCCTACCACTGAGCTACACCCCCAGCCCAGACTTTTTTATTTGTCTCTAATTTCTCTGTTAAAGTTCAGGGTTTCTGAATTAGGCTGGCTTTGTTTTTCAGACACTTGATTTATTTGATAAGAAGGTAATAAGGTAATTTCATATCAAAAGCTTGAGCACTGATAAAAGATGTTAAGTAGGGGCTGGAGTGATGGCTCAGCAGTTACAGCTCTTACCTTGCACACACAAAGACACAGGTTTGAACCTGCACCACATGCACAGCGAAGTGTCAGAGCAACGAAAGCCACATGGAAACCTAAATAAAATTGATTCTCTCTTTCTCTCTCATGGTCCCTCTCTCTCTTAAAACTCTCTCTCCTGGGGCTGGAGTGGTGGCTTAGTGGTTACGGCACTTGCTTGGCACCTGCAAGGTTGCAGGTTCAAACCCCAGCACCAACACAACAATGTATCAGAGCAACAAAATCTACATGAAAGGCTAAATTAAATTGACTCTCTCTCTACTGTCCCTCTCTTTTTAAAAAAAAAAAATGTTTTTTAACTCTTTCTCTCCCCCCAAAAAATAATAATAAAGTAAATTTTTAAAAAGTTGCCAAATAGAACTGTTTCTGATTCCAAGAGGATACAAGAGTCTTATGTGGCTGTACACTAATTTTTTTTTTTGAAAAAATGAAAGGGATTAGAGGAAAACGTATGTTATTTAAAATGGTCAATAATATTTTACTTGAAATCTTCAGAGCATAAAGTATGGTAGAGAAGGTATGGGCTCTAGACAGGTGTGGTTGTGCACACCTGTAATCCCAGGCATGTGGGAGACTGAGGCAGGAGGATCCCAAGTGCCAGGCCAGCTTGGGCAATTTAGCAGACACCCTGTCTCAAAATAAAAAACAAAGGGCTGGGAATATCGCTCAGCAGTAGAGCACCCTGGGTTCAGTCCCCAGGCCAGCATTTGAGAGACAGAGAGAGAAGCAGGAACTCTGGAGTCTGTAATAAATGGCTCCCCACCAACCGCTGCAAGACCATAGCCTCAGTTCACACACCTGTGAAGATGAGACGACGTTTCCGTCAGTGCATGATGGGATGCTGGGTTTTACACACCTGGTACCTGGTAGACCTTACAAATAGCAGCCATTATTTAGATACTACAGGGAGAATCGAATCCCATTTTCAAAGAAAATTCTGGACAACATAGAATGATATTAATTACTTATCACAATTAATTTAATAGGAAAAAAAAGGTCTTCTGCCCTGTTCTTCAATATGAATGTCATAATTATGTATTGTGAGAACTGCGAGTTGAGAAGGGCAAATTTGCAGCTCCTCTTAACCAGCTGCCATTTTAATTGGTGTGGGGCAGCCCTGATTCTCTCTGCCTGCTGCAAATGAGTGTTTATCTGCTGCCCGTCCACTGCACTCTGTTGTCTGCCACAGTAAATGGCCCCTATCGGCAGCCAGGGTGTAGCTTCCTCTTGCCATTTCCTCCTTCTCAGGCTTGTTTCCTCTCCGAGCCTGCTCTGCACGTCAGGGGCTATTCTCCCTGCAGGAAGGGTCGGCTGGCAGCCCCGCGATTGTTTCTGTTTCTATGGCGCCTCAGGTTGGGGGCAGCCAGGTGTTGGAATGGACTGGAAGGTTACTCCGGTTGAAGGGGGAAGGGTGCTGTGTCAAGCCCTCTTTCCCTAATTCAGCATCGTTTCTAAAGGTGATGATACTTTGTAGATTTCTGCACCATCCCAGGACCATGCACAAGCACTGGACATTCTTAGCTACACGCTTTCCAGCGCATCTCCCAGACATCAAGTGTGCACAAACTGTTTGAAATAGAAGGAAGGCGAGGACCTCACTGCAAAAAGAAAAATTCAAACACATGTGTAATAAGGACTCAAGATTCTAATCACCATATCTCATCTGAATGCAAATGTATTGAAATTTCCATGTGAGCTAGACTCCTATCTTGAAATGGAAATCAACTGCTTCTCCTTTTTTTAGTTCAGCTGGGTCAGAATTGAAGCCAGGTCCTTGTAGAAGACTTTTCCCCAGACTGTGCCAGGCGGACTTAAATGAGGGTAAACAAGTTCTGATTAGAAACTTAAAAATTCTAAATTCATCCTTTGAATTCCTTTGTGTTTTCTGCTTCCTCTTTCTTAGTTCTTTAGAAAAGTTCTTTTTTAAAAATGCCAGCCTTATCTTAATTGAACCAAGAACAGAGTATGTTTTTGTTTCTTGTTGTCCATATCTCCATCTAGTATAGGCAATGAAGGGGGGAGAAGCTGTGGGATTGAAATAGTCTCAGACAGGAGATGCAGCTCTGACCTCAGACAGCCCAGTCCCTGCCCTGGCCGGGGGTGGGAGGGTCCAGTCCTGCCTGATCACATTCACAGCGTCTTGTTCTGATGTGGAAATTTTAGGCACACCCTTCTCCTGGATATGGGAATAGCCCAGAGAGATTAGCCCCAGAGAGGAGGAAGTGAGATGGGGCTGGTGGGACCCAGGAGGTGTGGAAGTGGTCCTCTCGCTTAGTTAGAGTCACCTGGGACATTCTTACAACTGACTCCTAGGTTGGTCCCCAGATCAATGAAGTTGGACCTCTGGAGGTGGAAACCAGGCCGTAGGATGTGTTATAGCTCACCCAGGTGATGTCACTGAGCTGGAACTGCAAGGAGTTGGAGGTGACTGCTGACAGTGAGGGCCAGCTCCACACAACTGTAACCTCACCCTTGAAATAAAGTGTGCCCATTTGAATTTTTTTTATTATGGAACAACCATACAAGTTTTTAACAAAATAATATAAAATGTGAATAGATTTTGGATATTAGATTTACCCCCAAGAGAGCCCCCTCCCCAATTACCCACCCTTATCCCTCCCTTCCCCTTCCCTCAATATCCCTAAAAAAGTATTAGGCTGTATAACATTACACCTTATCTGGATTTAACACATGCTAATAGACCACCTTTCTCAATGGCCAGGGTCTAGATCCAGCCTCCACAGATGAGTGGAGACATTCGACCCTTGGATCTCTGGGTTACGCTGATTTTACTCAGCATAATTTCTTCCATAGCCATCCATTTACCTTCAAAGGCTGCAATATCATTGTTTCTAATTGCTGTGTAAAATTCCATGGTATAAATGTACCACAGTTTTTGGATCCATTCATCCAATGAGGGACATCTGGGTTGTTTCCATAGCCTAGCAATAGTAAATTGAGCTGCTATGAACATAGATATTGCTGTGTCACTATAATGTGCTGATTCTAAATCCCCTGGAAAAATACCCAGTAGAGGAATAGCCGGATCATATGGTGGGCTCATCCCTAGTTTTTTGAGGATTCTCCACACTGCTTTCCAGAGGGGCTGTACCAGTCTGCAGCTCCACCAACAGTGTGCTAGTGTGCCTGTCTCTCCACAGCCCCTCCCCCATTTGAATTTAAAGTCTTGATTTTAACAACTTTCCCCTGCTTCTTGTCCTTTCCTTATTATAGAAGCACTTGCAAGTCACTGATTCTTCTCCAAAGAGCATCACCATGATTGGTTTATTTATTTTTGAGTTGTAGATGAACACAATACCTTTATTTTATTTATTTTTATGTGGTGCTGAGGATTGAACCCAGTGCCTCGCATGTGCTAGGCAAGTGCTCTACCCCTGAGCTACAACCCCAGCCCACCATGATTGTTTTGAAGTTCCAGGGGGAAAGTTCTAACATCCTTCATTCCCACAGCACTGCATTTTTTTTTTCACTCTTCCTGCTGACCCCACCACTCCTTCTCAGCCTTCCTGGCTGGTTTCTCCTCCTCCAAACACCCAGAGCTGAAGGAACCCCAGGTTCTGCCTCTGACCCTCTCTCCTTTGCAGACTGACCTCCTTTTCTCCCTTGACTGCTTTCGTTCTCACTGTATCAACATCGGTCCACGGACCCGAGCCTGCAGATCCACATAGTCACCTACCTGGAGAAGCTCTCGCGCTGCCCTCCCATCCACCCGATCATCGTGTACACAACTTCAGGCCCTACCAACGTAAACAAGCTGTGGTGGGCTCTGCCCAGTTCACCAGGCTGGAAGCACAGACACACCATCGGATTTGTCCATTCAATGGGAGAAGTGTGACGTGAGAGAGGGTTGGCAAAATGGTGGCACCCGATCAATTCTGGGGCATGGGAGGAGAAGGCGGGCAGGAAAGACTTTAGAGAGGAGGAGATGCTAAGTTAAATTTCAGAGGACAGGAAGGCCACCAGACACTGATAGGCAAAGGACACCCCAGTGTGTAGGCAGTTTCAGAAGTCCCATTTGGTTGGACCAAGGAGTTGGAAGGACTGGGGTAGGTGAGAGAAGAAGCTGGAGAGAGAGAGAGAGAGAGAGGGAGAGAGGGAAGCGATCTGGCCTCCCATGCCATGCTGAGCCTTCTGCACTGTGAGAGTAGATAGTTGGGGGCTTCTGAGGTATTCAGTGAGGAGATGAGGTTTCTGCGTGTAGAGAGGCCTTTCTTGATCGTGATCAGGTGGAGGATGGGTTCAAGTCCTGCTGGTGGGCACTTACAAGACCCACAGCCTGGATGCATCTCTTAGTTTAGTTGCCAGTTCTGGTTGTCCACAGTCTGAGTCACCTCCAGCTTAACCTTGCAAGGCTGGTCAGTCCCCAAACACGGCTGGTTCCATCCCACTGTACCTGGCAATCAGTTGGTTTACAACAGTATTTTTTTTTTATTTTAATCCATTTCTATGCCTCATTTCAGTACATACCTTCTGACTTCCTCCACCCTGTATCCGTGGTGAGTTATCTTCCAGGGAAACACATATAATTGTTATTCCCCGTTAAAAGATTTTAAATAGTTCTGTATCGAATACAGAACAGCCCAAACTTTCCGTCTTTGCTTTTCTTTTTTTTTTCTTTTCTTTTTCTTTCTTTTTTTTTTTTTTTTTTTAAGAAAGAGGGGACAGTGAGAGAGAGAAAGCAAGAAGCAATTTTTATTTTTTTTTATTTTTTATCTGACCTTCATTCTTCGGACACTTTGTTGTGTACGTGGTGCTGGGGTTTGAACTTGCGTACTTGCGCACGCCAGGTAACTGCGGGACCGCGGCTCCAGCCCCTGTCTTTGCTTTTAAAACAGCTCCACATTAGCACCTGGCTTACCTCACTTCACAGCTTCTCCCAAAACCTCCTTCCTCTCTAATCTTCTGTCCTTTAAACTTTTCTCTCAACTCCTCCATGTGGAAGCAAGCCCTTTGTAGTTCCCACCTCCATATCTTCACTCTTGCAGCCCCCTCCACTGGAAATGACCTTCTGTATCAAAGTCAACTCATCTTCCATTTCTCTTCCACTCGGAGTCAATCCAAGTGCAGTGGCTAAGGGTATGACATCTAAAGCCCAAATTCCTGCTTAGTGCCTTGCATAATTTCCCTAACACCTTTGTGCTTCATTTTTCTCTTTTCTAATAATGGAGAAATAATAGTATCCATCTCGTAGAGTGACTGTGAAAATTACGGCACGCCTAGAATAGTGCTTAATACATGGGGTGCCATCAATAAATGTTAGCTATCGAGTAGTTATTGTTTCCCCCCATAACACCTCTTCTACTTTGATTTATCCTGCAATTATTAGCCTGATGCATATTTTATGTAAATATGTGTGGCTTCCCCACTATATTGAAACTGACTGGAAGAACTCTTGACTAGTGCACATAAATAGCTTCTCTCTGTGTGCTTGGAGAAATACTTTTTCTTTTTTTTTTTAGGGCTGAGGACCGAACTCGGGGCCTTGCGCATGCTAGGCAAGCACTCTGCCACTGAGCTAAATCCCCAACCCCTTTTCTTTTTTTAAAAAAAAGAGAGAATCAATTTTATTTAGTTTTTCATGTGGCTTTCATTGCTCCAACACTTCGTTGCGTATGTGATGCTGGGTTTCGAACCCGAGTCCTCAGGTATTCCAGGCAAGAGCAGTAACTGCTGAGCCATCACTCCAACCCCTGGAGAAATCCTTTGAATATCATAAACCTCAGCCCATTTTTATTAAAACACTGTGATCTGGTCTGGGATGTGGCTCAGTGGTAGAGCACTTGCCTAGCATGCACAAGGCCCTGTGCTCAATCTGCAGCACTGCAAAAACAAACAAATATTTAATCTGGGTTTCCTAACAAGATGTAAAAACTGAAGGTGAACTTTATTCAGAGCAGACAGAACTAGGAAGTCAAACAAGTTTCCCTGAGGCCATTTCTTACCCCTGCAAGGGGCACATCGGAGTCTGCCTGTCTTCAGATGCAATGCCTCCTCTTATTGATCCCATTGTGAATTTTTACAGAGCAGGGGGAACCTTGCCTAGGATGCTGGGAGAGGTGGGGGTGGGGGAATAGGAAGGATATCAAGGAAAGCGGAGGGAGTGGGTAATGGGGGAATCAACTCAGAGGGAAACCTTTGACTTCCATGAGAAGTCCAGTTAACATGGGGGTTATGTAGGGGGAAACAGGGAACCGTGGGGAACCTAAGGGGGGAAACCATGGAATGGCATCAGCCTTGGCTTGCCCTGTCATTCTACATTTGTTCTTGATTGTTTGATAATGATTCCCTCCTAATTGTAAGTCCATATTTAACGAATTAAAAAAAAAAAAAGAAAGAAAGGGGGGCTGGAGCTGTGGCTCAGGGGTTTCCGCGCTTGCCTGTCAAGCAGGAGGACCCGGGTTCAAACCCCAGCACCACGTGCACAACTGAGTGTTGGAGCAACTAAGGCCATGTGAAAAACTAAATAAAGTTGTTTCTCTCTTTCTCTGTCTCTCTCACTGTCCCTCTCTCTTTATTAAAAAAAAAAAAGAAAGAAAGAAAGAAAGGAAGGAAGGAATTGGGGACATCTTTCCCTTTTTGCCTCTGTAGCATAGCTTAGGAGGTAATCAGCCCCGTCAGGAACAATCTTGGAGTTAGTTATCTGCCAACCTCAACCAGAAATGCAAAGGTAATTGGGTTAATCGCGGCTCCAAAGCCCCCCACCCCCAGCCCCATCGCACCCAACTGTAACACGTGTTTTTCAGAAATCAGACGCCGGGGCTCCAAAGACCCCCTGGTGAAGGCTCTTCAGCTGCTTGACAGCCCCAGCGAGCCGGGGGAGAGCAGCACCAAGTCAGAGACGCTGGCCAAGAGGCGGAGTTCCAAGGACCTCCTGGCGAAGCCACCGCAGCTCTACGACACCCCCTACGAGCCCGCCGAGGGCGGCCCGCGCGCGGAGGGGAAGGCGCGGCCCGCGGACAGCCGGCTGCCGGAGGACGACGAGAGGCCGGCGGCCGAGTACGAGCAGCCCTGGGAGTGGAAGAGGGAGCAGATCGTGCGCGCCCTGTCCGGTGAGCGCCCCGTGGGCGCCCGCGCGCTCCGCCCCAGCAGCCGCGCCCCTTTCTCCCCAGAGCTTCTGTTCCTTTTCTAAACTGACACATCATTATTGTGCAAACTTAGTGAGTAAACCATGATGTTCCAATGCAGGTATGCATGGCGGTAAATGATCAAATCGGGGTGATTCACCTGCCACCCGCCTGGAACGGCGATCACCGCCGGAGTGCGCTCTCACGCGCAATCTAAAAAGCACCTCTGAAGTCCCAAGTAGAACAGCGATTTCCAGAGTCTGGGCAGGGGAGGGGACTGGAGGGATAGGGAGAGGTTGGTCAGAGGGACAGAGCCACAGATGGGAGCATTACCTTCTGAGCAGTGCACATACTAACAATTAGGTATATTTCAAAATAGCTAAAAGAAGAATTTGAATGTTGCACCAGAGTCTGGGCAGGGGAGGGGACTGGAGGGATAGGGAGAGGTTGGTCAGAGGGACAGAGCCACAGATGGGAGCATTACCTTCTGAGCAGTGCACATACTAACAATTACGTATATTTCAAAATAGCTAAAAGAAGAATTTGAATGTTGCACCAAGTCCTTTTCTTTTTTTCTTTTTTTTTTTTTAAGAGAGAAGGACAGTGAGAGAGAGAGAGAATCAATTTTTATTGAGTTTTTCACATGACTTTCATTGCTCTGACACTTAGTTGTGCATATGGGTGCTGGGGTTTGAAGCCCTGTACTTGCATATGCTGGGCAAGCACCCTAACCACCCAGCCACCCTCCTCTTCTTATAAACTGTACTGGATATGGAATTTCCAGGGGTGCTCTACCGCTGAACTACATGCTTTTATATTTTTTAAGACAGGGTCTGGCTGAGTTTCCCCAACCAACCTCTGGGCTTGGAATGCTCCTGCAGCAGCTTCCAGAGTGGCTGGGATTACAGAATTGTCCTACCCTGCCTGGTTCCATTTTCTTTCTGTTCCTTAAGGCAAGCTCCCCATCCCACAAGGAATTTGAGATAGGGATAAAAGAATCTGACTGTGGTAGAAAGTCCAGGACTGAAGTTGTGCCCTTAATATTGTATTTTTTCCCCTTGTCAGTATTTTTGTGTTCTCAGTGTACAGCTCCTTTGGAAATGCCTTTAATGAGTACAGGAAAAAGTGTGCCTGACATAGCCACTGAAGCTATCAAATCGGGAGCGGCTTTTCCTCGCTCTGCTTGGAGCTGCTCATCATGCCGGTTAAATCCTTAAAACAGAGTGGGGCACGTTGGCACATGTCTATGATCCCAGCTACTCAGGAGGCTGAGACAAGGAGGATCAAAAGTTTGATGCCAGGGCTAGAGTGGTGCCTCAGTGGTTGTGGCTCTTGCCTTGCAAGTGTGAGGACCCAGGTTCGAACCCCAGCACCACGTACACAACGAAGTGTTGGAGCAACAAAAACCAGATGAAAAACTAAATAAAATTGATTCTCATCTCATTCTCTCTCACACATAGTCCCTCTCTCTCTTAAAAAAAAAAAAAAGTTTGAAGCCATCCTGAGCAACTTAGGCCCTGTCTCAAAATAAAATTTTAAAGGGCTGGAGCAGTGGCTCAGCAGTAAATCAATTGTCTGGCATGTGCAAGGACCTGGGTTCAAACCCCAGCATCACATACACAACTAAGTGTCAGAGAAACAAAAACCAGATTTGAAAAACTAAATAAAATCGGTTCTCTCTTTCTGTCTCTCACTTTTCCTCTCTCTCTCTCTCTTAAGGAAAAAAAAGGGGGAGGTGAATACAGAAGAATTTATTTGATATGTAACTGAAGAATATATTTGATAGCAAGCATTTGAGTCAGTTTCGGTGCAGTTTTAGTCTTGTTTTCAACAAATCTGCCTTGGGTACGTGCTGTTTTCAGTGCTGCGTCAGGCATTGCTGTTTGGTCTGTATCTTCTGTCCAGCCTACATGTCATAGCATCCTCAAGGTATTGTTTGGTGGTTTCTGTGTCTGGGTTGACTTTTGTTTTTATTTTATTATTTCCTTGCAAAAACTGTGTGTTTTTATAGAATGCTACACACTCTTGCAAGCCGTGTGTATGTAACTATGTTTAGTCTTTTATTCTAAATATACTGAAACTTAAGTTTTTAAAAAGTCTGTGCTGATACCCATGTTTATAGAAACACAATTCACAGTAGCCAAGCTATGGAACCAGGCTAGGTGTCCATCAGTGGGTGAATGGATAAAGAAAATGTGGTCTGTATGCACAATGGAGTTTTATTCAGCCTCACGCACACACAAAAATGAAATTACGGCATTTTCAGGAAAATGGATGGAACTAGAGACTATCATGTTAAGCAAATGAAGTCAAACTCAGACTAAGGGTCGTATGTTTTCTCTCTTGGTGGGATGGATCTCCTAAAAAATTCAAAGGGAGATCAGTAGAGGAAAGGCACCAAAGGTGGGAGGTAGGGAGGGAGGGGAGAAATGCTGGGAAGTAATATTGGTCCAGTTATACTGTTACATTGTGTGCATGTATGAATACATAACAAATCCCATCAATGTGTTTAACTGTAATGCACCAATAAAAAATCTGGGGAAAAAAATAAAAGAAGAATAAAGGGCTGGTGATGTAGCTCAGTGGTAGAGCACTTGCCTGGAATCCATGAGGCCCTGGACTCCATCACCAGCACTGCAAAAGTACCCCTAAGCCAAGAAGAGTCCATGCTGAAAGCTGGGCATTGGTGGTGCACGCCTGTATTCCCAGGGACTCTGGAGGCTGAGGCAGGAGGATCGCAAGTTCGAGGCCAACCTCTGCAACTTAATGAGGCCCTAAGCAATTTAGTAAGACCCTGTCTAAAAATAAAAAGGTCTGGAGATGTGGCTCAGTGGTAAAGCACCCCTGGGTTCAATCCCTGGTACCAAAAAAGAAAAAAAAATCCATGCTGAAATTTATTAGTGTCCTCTCATGTTCTGAAATTATTGTATCTGATGAAGGTCTTAAGGAAAAGTGTCTATATATGGGATGCTAGCAGTGTGATCAGATATCAAAGACCGCAGGGGCTCAGCTGTCCAGGTTATTTTGCAGCACATTAGAGCTTCATTGAAGGAGAAAATGCTTCTTTCCTGAGCTAAGGCAGGCAGGGGAATGTTTTTCCTTTGAAGTTCACATGGACCACCCTCTGCCATCTCTGATATTAAATGGAGTCTTCCTTCCAGTCCAGTTTGAAGGATCTGAGCGACCTGTCAAGGAGGAGGCAGTGAGGCAGCACCACCGGCAAAAGAGCTGGACCCAGAAGATCTTGAAGCCAGCCCTGTCTGACCATTGCGAGGGGGAGAAGGTGGACCCAGGCCTGCCCCTGGAGAAGCAGCCGTGAGTCTCCTTTGCTGACCCTCAGATAAACGAGGCTCCCAGCCTGACAGCCTTGTGTCGGGTGGGCCTGGCCCGTTTTACATGATTGTTTTTGTGCATGAATATTTTTCTGGGTGGAACTTATTCATGGAAACCCATCTTCTGAACTCAGTGCATTTGTGCAGAATGGGCTGTGCATGGTATCCCAGGAAGCTTGTTTAAAATTTCATTCTCGGGGCTGGAGCAGTGGCTCAAAGGTTATGGTGCTTGCCCGGCATGCACAAGTACACGGATTCAAACCCCAGCACCCACGTACACAACTAAGTGTCAGAGCAACGAAAGCCATGTGAAAAAACTCAATAAAAATTGATTCTCTCTGTCTCTCCCCCTCTCTCTCACTGTCCTTCTCTCTTTAAAAAAAATAAATAAATTAAAATAAAATAAAATATCATTCTCTCGTACAGAGGGAAAACTAGCCCCGTTGACTCTCTCTTACATGATTGGTCTGTTCTGTGATGCAGGATCACCCCACCTGCCTTTTGTCCCTTCTGAACGATGTCGTCTGGCTTTGTTGGTGCTCATGGCACCTTCTGTTCCCTGCTTTCCTTTCTGCAGCTGGTATCATGGTGCCATAACCCGGGCTGAGGCTGAGAGTCGACTACAGCCCTGCAAAGAAGCTGGTTACCTGGTTCGAAATAGTGAGTCAGGGACCAGCAGGTACTCCATTGCACTGAAGTAAGTATTTCAGCCTTGGGGGTTTCCTTGTCTCCAGGGGAGGGTTTATTATGCCAGTCTTCCTTTCATGAGTCGATCACCAATCCAAGAAATATAATTTAGCACTTCACTGTGGCACATGCCTGTATTCCTAGCCATTTGGGAGGCTGAGATGGGAGGATTGCAGGTTTAAGACCAGCCTCAGCAAACTTATTGAGACCCTCAGCAATTTAGGAAGACCTGTCTCAAAATAGAAAGGACTGG
>PVKS010021040.1:0-35855 GCA_004027875.1 Aplodontia rufa | reverse complement strand
AATTAAAAAAAAATAATAATGAAAGAAAAAAATGAAGAAATGAAAAAGAAAAAAAACCCCACAAAACTAGTTGGTACAGTTCTGAGATTTTCTGACCCTTAGATCAGGAGGTATGTATCATGAGGTGGTGCGATCAAATCTGACATCAAGCTGAGGATTCTTCGGAGTTGAGCTTGTTTGGGGAGAAGCAGATTGGTTGAGTCCAGTGGCCTGGATTTTCTTAGAGGATTCCTCAAAATTTTCTGTTGCAAAGGGGTATTCAGCTCTCCCTGGACTCTAATCCTGAGATGGTTGCTTTCTGCCAATCCACACTCTAAATATTTCTTGGACCTGGGGCTCAGAAGTTGTAGACATTCAAGTTGATCCTATTGTAGATGTGTGGGTCTCTGACTGATCCAAGGAGAGTGGCTAGCCTGAGACTCGCTTCCTCAGGATCACTGGTGACCCACTCTGCGTGTCTTGTGATCTTCAGAAGTCCCAAGAACTTCTCTGTGGGGTTGAGTGGAACCCTCAGAAAATGGGCCAGATGGTGCCAGTGTTTGTGTGATTCTCCGTTGCAAGCACTAGGAGGCGCCCTGCTAGAGATGTCCAGGCCTATGCTGCTTGGCTATGTGAGGATCTCGGATGCTAAGGTGAAGCCCGAGCTGCCCCATATATTCAAAGCTTCCTGAGGCAGATTTCAAGGAGGGGCTAAAGCAGAGGATCCCCTACAGAGGGATGCTCCCTGATGTAGCAAGCTCTGTTCACAGGCTCCTCCTATTTGGGTGGTAAGGGGGATGGACTGAAGGGCAGAGGGTCGCCAACCGAGAGGTTTGGGAGCTGGAGAGGTGAATCGCAGTTTGCTGCAGCCCCCAGGGCAGATGGCCAGTTGGTGGGGGGGAAGTAACTTCTGTTTCTGGTCGCAGGGATGAGGCCCCGTAATGCTGCTGGGTGACCCGCCCCGCCCTCAGGGACACACCCCACCCTCAGGGACACGTCACAATGGCGGCCGGCCGCCAACCAAACGGCTACGAGTTCGCTAATGTGAGGAACTGATTCCCAGCGCTTTATGCAAGATTTGGTAAATTACAAGCAGTCAGATCAGGGAGTTTGCAGCCGGCCGGGTTAGGGTCTTGGTTAGGAAACTCGCTGCCTTGCTCTGTTTTAGATTCTGGTTTTCTGACCTCGGCAGCTGAGACCCCAGGAGCGTTTTTTGCTGAGCAGCCAGCCCCGCCCTCAGGGCAACGTCACAATCGGGCGCCGGCTGCTGCCGCTTGCAAGAACTGCTGTAAGTTCGCTAATGTGAGCAATTAATTCCCAAGCTTAATTCCAAGTTCATGTATATGAAGAGCAGTCAGATCAGGGAGTTTGAGTCCAGATTAGGGTATTTGATTAGGAAACTTGCTCTGTTTCCTCCCCTTCAGGGAAGCTCCCCTCCCCCCAGGTGTGGGGCCGGTCACACGGGTGCCACAGACTTCCTCCTTTATTCTCGTTAATGCTCCACACTATTCCTTTGGAGTTAAAAAATTAGCGGAGGGGTAACGTTCCCCCACACTGGGAGCTTCGTCCTACCGTGGGAATCCGCGTGCAGACCTGCAGCTTGAGGTGACTCTCAGGAGCGTCTCGGAGTCGCTGCTGCTGGGGTGGCCGCCATCTTCTCTCTCTGGTCTGTTTCTATTTTAACTTAAAATTTATCTGAACAATTTTGCAAGAACTTCATTAATGTGGTTATATAATTGTTTGAACAAATTGCTCTCCAGGGATATTTTAAAGGACTTAACTACTTGAGTCTAACTAGTCATTTCCTTAAGCAAGCATTTAAGCAGTGCAATAAAGAAATGGTAACTTTCAGGGACATCCCAGCTTGGTAGACAATTATACATATAGTGTGGGAATAAGTATTTCTGGGAGGTAAATAAGGTATTAATTTGGTGTCGGACCCGGGCTAAGAATGATCCACAGTCATTCACTGACTTTTCTGCCTCGGCTATGGGAGCTCATGCTTTTGCACGCCTTCCTGTTGTGTTGATACATGAGAAGATAAGAAACTTCAGTGCCTCTGAAAAACACAATTCTAATATGATTTATATCTTCATTAGGATAAGGAGCGGCTAAAATTAGCCATTACCATTTCAAATACTTCTGATTAGTATTGTTTGTAGAAAACAGAGGTATGACCAGCTTGGTAGTTCTACTGCTAAATGAGAGACAAAGGGACCCCTGTTGTTAAATTTGGGGGATTTTAATGTTTTTTTCCTGAGTATTTTAGGCTTATTTAGGTGTTGTTTTCCTCCTTTATTCAAATACAGAAAGAATATTCAAATACAGAACATTTCGGAAGAGGAAGGAATGATCTCTGATCAGCTGCATCTTCTGTAAGCTTGAAAAGATTTTCTATTTCTAGCCATGTTGTACATAGCTTGCCCATTGGCCTGTTCAGTTTTGAGTTTGAGGGACAGAGTCCAGAAGCTGAATACAAACCCCTAAGTTAAAATATTTATCAATCTGAACATTCTTTCTTTTCCCAGTAATTGGCAATTGGCCTTGTTAAGTCATTATTTTATGCTGGTGCATTAAGCCATTAATGAGGCCCTCCTGTGTTCTTTCACTTCTGCTACCCAGCCTGGCTTTGTTAGCTGGCATCCTAAGATCAATTCCTTACAACTTGGCATTTTAAACATTGTTTACACAACTCTTACCAGCAAACCTGTCTCCCTATCCTGTTCTTAGAGGAGTGCTTCTCAAAGTTTAAAAATGTGAATGACCTCAGGATCTTGCTCAAATATACAATCCCATTCAGTGGATTGATATAGTAGGACTGCTTACGAGATTCCAAATATCCAATAGCTTCCCCAGTGATGGTAAGGCTGCTGGTCTATGCACCACACTTTGAGTGTAAGGGCTTTACCCGGTCCTGGGGTTTTTGTCTATGTATCAATGAAAAGTATTGTCCAGATCAGTCCTTTATCTGATATACATAGTCTCTGAAGTAGCAAGATAAAATCAAACTATCTACTCTGGTCAGTTCAACAGAGTGGTCTCTGTGGTTTCACACTCTGTTTATTGCATAAGAATATTTTTTCCAAGTTTCCATGTGTAGTTATCAGATCCCAGGTCTGGAATGCAGAAAAGAAAGATGGGATTGGGAACACATAGGCTAAAGTTGCCATATGATCACAATCTCATGATGCCTAATCCACTTCAAAGTCCCATAATAGTTCTTTCTCCATAGGCAAGATGCCTAAGATAGTTTCATACCATCTAGAAATGGTCATTTCATAGTTAGCCTACTGAAAATGGTCCATCCTGATAACAATATATTCATCTTATCTATGTTTATGCTGTTTCCTTTTTCTGTTTTAATTCTTTTCCTATTTTAACTATGTAATCATGCAAATAATTGAAAAAATCAAATTATATCAATATAATGAAATATAATCCAGTTTTCCAGAAGTAAATACTTCCATATTTATAATAATATAGAGTAAAATATTCATTTTTAAAATTTGTCATTATTTACTGACTTCCTGTTAAGATGTAGGAGATTTGGCACACTTCCTTTCATCTACCCTCTTCCACTCTCCCAATAGAGTTATACCAACATTTTAGCTAAGTCAATAATCAGTTTTAATATTTCTTATTGTGAAATCTATTTTGTGTGCTATATATATAGTCATTCCAGTTATCAGTTGATTATTGCTTGCATTGCATATCTTTTTCTTATTTTTAACCTATTTATGTCTTTGTAATCCATTTGTATCCTTAAATCTAAATTATGTTTCCTGCATACCACATATAATTGGGTTTTGTCTTTTATCTAGCATCACAATCTTTAACTTTTAACTGGAGGGTATAGCTCACTTGCATTAATGCAGCTATAAATATTATTGGGCTTAAATATGTCCCCTTGCTATTCTCTGCCTTCCTTCAACTTGAGCACTATTCTATTTTTCTACACTACTGATTTTATGTGTCTGTATATATATATATATATATATATATATATATATATATATATATATATATACACACACACATATATACGCACACACGTATATATATACATATGTATATACACATATATATATTTGGAGTAAGTTGAGAAAAGTTTATTTAAGGAAAACAGCTAAATTTCAATAAAAATAGCAAATTGTATTGTTTTTTAATTTGTCCATTACTATTTTCCTTTCCCTAGCCTCAAGATAGGTTTGAAAGATTTCAGATGCACAGCCCTGGTAGCTGTAAAAAACAGCAGTCCCCAAAGATGATGAACAAAACAGGGATATCTTCTCTATTCACTTCTTTCAAATATTTTACTTGAGATTCTTGGCTGTGCACTTAGTCAAGAAAAGAGATACAAAAACAGGCAGGCCTGGAGTGTTGACACATACCAGTAATTCCAGCTACTCCAGGGAGTAAGGTAGGAGAATCATAAGTTCAAGGCCAGTCTGGGAAACCTAGAAAGACCCTGTCTCAAAATAAAATAACAAGGATTGGGAATGTAGCTCACTCGTAGGGCACTTGCCTAGCGTGTGTGAGGCCCTGGGCACTATTGATTTTATTACACACTCTCTCTCTCCCCACCTCCTTCTCACTTTAGTGGTTGCCCTGAGTTGAAATGCATATTTACCTTATGACAGTCTATTTTCAAATAATGTAATGTTTTGCAATAATGTTAAAGCTTCACCAGTATGCTTCTGTTTTCCTATATTTTGTCCTTCTTGTCATGTATATTCTTGCGTGTTATTATTCTTGCTTTAAATAGTTAATTGCCTTTTAAAGAAACTTTTAAAAAAATTTTTAAACAGAGGACAGTGAGAGAGAGAGAGAAAGAGAGAGAATAAATTTATTTAATACCTAAGAGAAAGAATGCAACACAATCCCAAGAATTGGAATTTGGAATTGGTCATCTGAATTGGTTGGGTTTGAAAGAATGCTGTTACTATGGTATACAGTGGCAGAACTGCTATTTAACTATTACTCTAAAATTATTACCTGTGATCACCTGGAATAAAACGGCTAATGAAGGCAGAACATTGGCATTTCTGCAACAAACCATTTTTGTTATATTTAGGTATATGTGGGTTATATGATGGTTTGGTTGTTCCTGATTTCAGTGGAAAATGTAGAGTAAGAATGGGCTCATAATTTGAGATTGTCAGTTCAAGATATGGTCAGAAGCATAGAACATTGATGACTGTCTTATAAAAATCTGAGTTCTTTCAAAAAGCTGACGTAGCCTAAAATTACATACATATTGGAGTGTCAGTAGCAACAGTGCTTTCAAGTGCTGGTGAAATGGAGAGATAGCCACCTAGAACTCAGGGAAGTCCTAGAGAAATGAAAAGCAGACTGCAGGGAGGAAAACAGATTTCAAATTGTAGCATTCTGGCCATTTAATACTATAATACATCAGAGAAATGTCAAAGTACTATTGAAGTCACCTCCCAGCCAGAACATGACATGTGAAGGAAGAAAAATGGTCACTCAATTTTCTCCAAAGTAGAAGGTTAGAGCTAGGAAAGCAATTGCATATTCATTTGATAATCTATCATCTATGAGTCTATTAATCAGTCTATGAATTGACTGAGTCATTTATTGTTCAATTATTATTAAACATGTTTCAGGCTTTACAAATTTTGAATGTTCCAAGAACATGAGGACCAGGATGCTAAAACTCAAGAAGCATAGGATTTAGAAGCTTCATTCATTCATCCACACTTTCTTTCAATCAACAAGTATTTATTGAATACCAATTACCTAGCAAGTATCAAGATAACATCCTGGCCTAAAACCTAAGAGATCTGTAATCTAAGACAAATTTCCTAGTGCTCCTGAATTTCACTTTCCATATTTGCAAAATGGCA
Source organism: Aplodontia rufa (assembly GCA_004027875.1). NCBI lineage: Eukaryota > Metazoa > Chordata > Mammalia > Rodentia > Aplodontiidae > Aplodontia > Aplodontia rufa. Next base: position 30,009 of record PVKS010021040.1, on the reverse strand, counting down.
GTATTCATACCTTTTCAATGTGCATAATTACATGGAATCAATAAGATCACATATTTAAGCACCTACCACAGATCATGTATGAATTTGACAGAAATTGATAAATTGAGCCACTAAAAGCTCGCCTTCTTAAGTTTTTTTCAACTCTGATTGTATATTTGAATTATCTTTCTATTTTTTAGAAAATATCAAGGTTCTTCTTCTGAGATTGTGATGTGACTCTGGTGTGGGGTGGAGCACATTATTTTTTATTAGTTCGCTAGGTGATTAAATGTGCCCGTAGTGTGGAGAATAACTAATTTTATGGTGAAATGGACTTCAGAATTGTTTTAAAAATCTCAAAATAACATTATAAAAATTCAAAACTGGATTAAACTAGACAAACAGGGATTAGCTTAAATGGAGGAGGGCTGACATTTATTGGGGTTCAGTGGGAAATGTCACAGTTTTTCTTGTTCTAGGATTGTATGGGATGGACCAATGGTCAAGGAGTCTGACTGGTAAGTGAGTTTTGGGGACTGAGGTTCTTGAACATTTTTTAAATCTCCTGAATATGAAAGGAGCTCTATGAAACTGAATTTACATACAGTTTTTTTTAAGGGGAAAAAATTCCTATTATTCCAAGAAAAAGTTTGAGGTAATACGTTGTACAAAAACACCTACAGTGTTATAACCAAATATCCTCAAATTTTTAAATTTCATTTTAATTCTTTTGTGTATCACATTCATAGGCATCCTAATTAGGAAATACCACAAACTATATTTTAAAAAATCCAAATGTGTAGTCATGTTGAAAACATGGAAAGGAAAAGACTCCATAACCATACAACAGTTTCAATCAAGAAAATTAGATCTTAGTTTTAGATGAGGCTTGACTCATGTACCTGGAATTCCATGTATACTATTTTGATAGTTTTTTATAAAAGCTGTCATTTAGAGCACAGTTCAGCTTCTTGGAATATCAAACTTAGGAGGATGGCAACAGAGAGGAATAAGACAGCTGAACTTGATTCTAGATCTGGACTTTAACAGGATATGGGTTTTTTTTAAACCTTTCAATTTGGAGAAAAACTAAAATAGAGAGAGAGAGAGAGAAATTTAAAGATCTGCCTAAAAGTAAAAAATAGATGTGCTCCATAGAGCCACATCATTGATATTTAGCTTTTACTACACAACCAGAAAACGGAAAAGGAAAAAGCACCCGACAAGACCCGACAAGAACAATTCTAGAGGAAACGTTTATTTAGGGGCTCACAGTTTCAGAAGTCTTAGTCCATATAAGGCTGGCTCCATTCCATAGCGTTTGAGGTGAGGCTGAACATCATGGCAGAGGAGTGTGGCAAAGGGAAGTCACTACATGGGAAAGCAGAGAGAGAGAGAGAGACTCCGCTTGCCAGATACAAAATGCATATACCAACGGCACGCCCCTAACAATCTGCAGTCACACCCAACCTGCCAGTTAATCCTATCAGGGGATTAGTTCGCACATTGGGTTAAGGCTCTCATAACCCGATCATTTCACCTCTCAGCCATTTTTGCATTGTCTCACATATGGAGTTCTGGGGGAACACCTTTAATCCAAACCATAAAAGTTTCCAACACATCCAAGGCTCAACAGAAACGGATGAAATGTATTTGCTGATTGAAGATCTGTCGGGGAAATATAACCTGCATTACCTGTCTTCTTCTCTCTTTGCCACTTAAGCACAGGCAAATAAGGATCTTTAAAATTAGGTAGATGTGTGAATTGGGGGGCCTTACATTTATTCTGTGCACATCAATGGCCATATAATGTGTATGATGTTTTTTCTGTTTGTTGCCAATAATCTCTGATCTTAGCTCTGTCTCCTAAGATAGTATATTTCAGGGCTATACAGAATAATTCCAGATAGAAAAATTAATTAGGGAGCATAATGTGTTTGAAGATGCTTACTTTCGCCATGTTTTTTTAAAAGTTGCTAATGGGTACTGTAATAATATTTGTGGTCATATCTATTCATTCTTTACTTTGTGGCATTTCCCATCAAACTTTTAGGCTTATAAAATCCTCTTAAGTCAATTTTGTCATCTTCTTCTCTTAACTCCAAGTTTTTCTGAATTTAATATGGGCGCATGGAAAAAAGTGAGAAACTAGATTGACTTTATTTGGTTGTGAACTAATAAGTGGTTGTGTTAGCATTGTTTATCAGAGTAATGGCTCTCTCCTTTGTTGAGTTAGCAGGTCTTCTTTATCATATAAAGCAAACTAAAATATGAAGTAGAATGTATTTATGAAAATCTATTCTATTTCATCAATCTGTGTATTCAAGCCAGGCATGGTGGCACACACTTGCAATCCCAGTGGCTCAGGAGGCTGAGGCAGGAGGACCGCAAGTTGAAAGCCAGCCTCAGCAACTTAGCAATGCCCTAAGCAACTTAGTAAGATCCTCTCTTGAATTAAAAAAATAAAAGGGCTGGGGATATTGCTCAGTGGTTAAGTGCCCCTAGGTTAAATCCCTACCAAAAAATAAATTAAAATTTAAAAATCTATTTATACCTTTGTCAGTAGCTTTGAAATATGTGTCATTATATAAAAAGGCTGATATCCATCCTTTTAAAGATCTTATCTATTCTTGACAAATCATTAAATTATAAGGATGTAAAAAAATGGAAACACTGAAGTATAAATAGAAAAAGCTGAAGTTCTTTGTTCTGCCTTGCCCTTAATTTTCCACTTCCTCTACTCCTGGATATAACCACTATTAACATTCTGGTATACTCAGCTGAACTTTCAGACATTTGGTAAGGATTACAAATATTATCAGTGATTTTTGTGTTGTTGGAATTGTGTTGATGCTATATATCAATTTAAGAAAATCTTACATCTTACAAATATTGTCTTTCTGTTCAAATATATGTTCATTTACTTAAGATTTATTAACTTTAATTTTTTATTTATATACATAACAGTATTTTGTATTGTTTATATCTAGGTAATTTATGTTTTTAAGGTTATGAAGGAGTTTCTTTTCTAATATGTTTTCTCTTTGATTAGTGATTGTATAAATAAATGGGCTCTATTCTGTCCCACTAGACTTTCGTTAATTTTAATGGCTTTGAAGTAGATTTTTGGGATTTTCATATCATATCATCCCACTGTGTGCAAATTGTGATAATTCTGTATCCTCTGCATTTTCAACTTTGTTTCTAGTTCGTATTTTTAAAAGGGGGGGGAGAGAAGGAGAGAATTAATTTTATTTATTTTTCATCTGACCGTTGTTTCTCTGAACTTAGTTGTGTACGTGGTGCTGGGGTTTGAACCTGGGTCCCCATGCGTGCCAGGAAAGCCCTCCAACCACAGAACCACCACTCCAGCCCCTTCTAGTTCGTATTTTAACTGCTTTTTGAAAACTTTTATAACAACACTAAATAGCAATAGTGATAACAAGTTCTTGTTACTCCTGACGATAACTAGACTGTCCCTAATTGTCATGCTTGGTGTGAAACTGACAGCTTTGTTGCAAGGCATGCAGCACAGTGTCACAAGGGAAGTGTCTACAGCCTCCTTGCTGAAGTCAAATCCTGGCTGTGATCCTGGCAGTGTGAGTTTAGCAGGTCTTTCCTACTCCTCATGCCTCACTTTCCCCATCTTTAAAACGGACATCATAATAATTTCTACTTCAGTGTTTCATGTGAAGATTAGATGAATCAATGTCATTTATATTGAGTTTTGGTGCCTTAGTAAGCAAGAGTAAGTTTTATTTCATCAACTCCTTTTAGACAAACAAGCACCAATAATCTCAGGCAAGATCAAATACTAGTTTTAAAACTTTCATCCACTGAAGTGTAGTACTTCAGCGTTTTCCTTTTTAGTCTTTCCAACCTTCTTCACATGATAAAATATATTAAATTAGCTCAATATTTTCTGTGCCAACATTTCCTGGAGAATTTTGTTTATTTTTCCGCATCTGTAAATAAGTACTATTTGTATTTTTGTGGATGAGGACTGCTGGAAATGAAGTGTGAGGTTCAGTATCTCTAACTCATACAAAGCCTTATTGCTTCACCGGATTCTTCCTCTGCCTCTGTACCATTCGCCTCAAAATGGTACTTTAATTAGGAATTGGGAGTAGAGAAAGTGGCTACCATAGTCAATCTCCACCTTATATTTGGCTTTATCTCCTCCCGGAAGTACATTGACATGGGCTCCAGGAAGACCTGACATCTAGATTGTGGATTGTCTTCATCTCTGGCTTCACAAAAATTCTTTTTTAAAAAAACAGATATTCTCACATTGGTTCGTGAATGTTTGATAATGTTTCCCCCTCAATTGTATCTCTATTTCCATCTAATGAAAAAATGAAAAAAAACAGATATTCTCATTCCTTTGAGTAGCTCACACAATCTTCTACACAGAATGTTAATGACACCCAATTTTTTTCCTTCAGTCCTGATCTCAATCCTGCTCAAGCTTATGAATGTAACTGCCTATTTGATATTCATCTTATTTCTGTTGTTAACCATAATGTCTCTAATATTACAACATTTAGTAGGATATCTATTGATTTGAAAGAGGAAGACTTTGTTATGAGGAAAATTAGTATGGAGTTTTAACTGCTACATTTACATGTCTAATAAATGTCTCTATTTTGATTTGTCCAAAACTAAACTCATGATCTCTAAACTTGATCATCCCTTATTTTTTTTTCCACAAGAGTAAAAGAACTTTGTTCTGTTCTTTCACTTGCTCAAGTCAAAACCCTAGATCAAAACTTGCTCAGGTCAAAAGTCTGGGGCCACTTATGACTCTTCTCAAAGCCCCCACCACTTTGTACATCCTTCCCCACTTGCCCAAGCCATCGCCATCTGCCCAGCTATTTTGTAAACATCTCCTAAATGCTTTTATGACAGCAGTTCTCCCTTGTATATGGTCCACTCTCCATGTAGTTATCAAAATTATCCTCCAAAGCACATATTAGCTCTAGTTCCTTGACTCCAAATCCTTCATTGGCCTTCCATCTTGAATGGAATAAAACTCAAAGTTCGCATAATACCCATCAGATGCTCCACCTCAACCAGCACAGCTATCTCTGATGTCACCACCTTCTGCTCCTTAGTTTGGCCTCCTGCACTTTGCAATCACTTTCCTGTCTATGCACCTTTGCACTGGTTGCTTTCCTGCCTAATACATGCATTGCTAGTTAGCTGCAAGACTCTCCCTCATGGTGATCAGTTCTCCTTAAACTAACAGCATGCCATATAAAATGGTCCCTGTCCTCCACCCTAGTTGTGACCTATCCAATATCTATCATCTTTCCTCACGTCTTACTTTCATCTGAGATATTCTTTCTTAAGGATTGAGTGTTACATATCAATAATTAGAGAAAATATTCAAGTTGTAAACATCAAAAGAGATCCTTAATATTTTACTTTCCTGACAAAGCACTGTGATGCCTTTGCATTTTCTAAATTGGACAGATGATATGATCTCATTCAAGCATGCATTTTCAGCACCTCTTTTAAGACTCTTTGAAGTTCATCATTTTTAGTACAGGGTCCAGTTGGAGCAGTTTGAGGTCTCCTTTTCCCACTTAAATAGTTTCAGGTTCCTCCAGCCTTTCTGAGTTCAAGGCCACTCTTGGAGGGAGTCTTAGTGTCTTTAAGACTCATGTAAGAAAAATACTTGTAATTTTGTGTGTTATGGAACCCAGTAGTTGTCCAGATGCTGACTCCTGCACACTCCCCTCCTTTATTCCCCAATGGAGTTCTTATTTACAATTACCAACTTATTTTAAGTGCTAAGTTTTATTTTTGAATCATTTAATTACAAAATATAAGGGACTAAAATCTGGATTACATATAAACATATACATATGTATGAAGTAAACATATACTTATGTATGAAATATAGGAATATATGAATATATACACACATATGGTATATAATATGTCATGATAAGGTGAGATATAAGGGATGCAAGTTGAAGCACTTCAATGTCAATCAATATAATTCACCACATTATCATAATTTTTAAGACATATGATCATCTCAGCACATACCAAAATAGCATTTAACAAAATCCAGCACTAATGCATAATAAAATCTCTCAGCAAATTAAAAATAAAAGGAAACTTTCTTTAGCTGATAAAGAACTTCTACTAGAAACAAAAACAAACAAAAACCCTACAGCTAACATCATACTTAATGATGAAAGACTGAATGTTCTTCTCCAAGATCAGGAACAAACATTGTCCCTTCTCACCACTTTCATTCAAGATGGTACAGGAGGTCCTAGTCAATGCAACGAGGTGAGGTAAAGAAATAAAAGTATACAGATTAGAAAGAAGTTGTAAAATTGTAAATGATAAAATCATGTACATAGAACATTCTAAGGAAACTACTAGAAGCTATGAAAATTAATAAGTGAGTTTACCAAGGTAAACGATATTGACCATTTTCTACAGAACAGCAACAACAATCAGAAAACTATATGCTATCTGTAAGAGACTCACATTAGCTTTTTTTTTTTCATTGTTTTCTAAGAGAGAAAGACCATGAGAGAGAGAGACAGAGAGAATCAATTTTTATTGAGTTTTTCACATGGCTTTCATTGCTCTGACACTTAGTTGTGTACGTGGGTGCTGGGGTTTGAGCCCGTGTACTTGCACATGCCAGGCAAGCTCCATAACCACTTAGCCAGTGCTCTAGCCCCTCACATTAGCTTTAAGGACACATTGTAAGGTTAAGGGACAAATAAAGATATACCGTGCAAATGATAACCAAAAACAAACACAGTTGGCCATACTTAAATTTAAAAATAGACATTAAGTCAAAATTGTTCAGAAAGCCTGAAGATATTGCACAGTCCTAAAAAGATCAATCTATCAGGAAGACAAAACAGTTATAAGCATACAGCCATGCAGTCTCAAAACATGTAAATAATAAGCAAATATTAAGAGAACTGAAGGAAGAAATACCAGTACAATCATAGAGTATAATACATCACTTTCAATAATCAACAAAATATTGAAACAGAAATTTAATAACACTATATACCAAATATACCTAATGGTTATATACATAACATACCACGGAACTGCAGCAGAATATATTCTCAAGCATAGATCACAAGTTAGGTCAAAAAAGTCATAATATATTTAAGGAGAATGAAATCATACCTAGTATATGTTTTAATGTCAATGAAACTAGAAGTTAGTAACAGAAGAAAACCTAAAAAAATTTGTTAACACATGGAATTTAAAAACACTTTTGGACAACTAAGTGGTCAAAGAAGAAATCAAAGAGGGAGTTAAAAAATATCTTGAGATTACAAAAATGGTCTCTTGGATATGACCCCAAATATACAAGCAATAGAAGCCAACACAGGTAAGGGTAATACTTCAAACCAAAAAGCTTCTAAATAGCAAAGGAAAGCAGCCAGGGAAAATCTTTCCAAACCATATATCTCATAATGAGCTAATATTTGAAATACATAAGAAAGTGCTACAACTCAATGGCAAAAAACACCCTGCTTTTAAACTTGGGCAAAAGACTTGAGTATAGATTTCTATAAAGAAGATACACGAACAACCAACAGGTATATGGAAAGAGTCTCATCATCACTAATCTTCAGGGAAATGAAAATCAAAACCACAATGTCACAACACTTCATATCTATTAGGACAGGAATTATTAAAAATAATAATAGCAATAACAAGTGTAGGTGAAGCAGAAATTGGAACCTTTGCATATCCGGCAGTAGTAATACAACAGGTGAAGCTATTATGGAAAACAGTAGGTTATTTTCTCAATAAATTAAAATTAGAATTACTATGTGATCCAGAAATCCCACTTCCCAGAATTTACCCAAAGAATTGAAATAAATATCTCTGGGAGATATATGCACTCCCATGTTCATTGCAGCACTAGTCACAACAGTCAAGATGTAGAAAGGATCTCTATGTGCATCGGTAGAACAATGGATGAAGAGTATGTAATATATGTATATGTATATATGCATACATACGTGTTTAAGTATAAATATTGTATGTGTGTATATACACATTCATACAATGGGTTACTGTTTAGACATAAACAAGAAGTAAAATTTGCCACCTGCAAAAACAAGGATAAAACTGCAGGACATTATGCTAAGTGAAATAAACCAGTCACACAAAGACAAATGTTGCATCATTGTAGCGATGGTACCTAAAGCAGAAGTAGAATGGTGGTTGCCAAGCCCTGGGGATGGGGAACGAGGAGCTGCTGTTCAATCGCTATAGTCAGTGATGAAAGATGAGTGAGTTCTAGAGATCTGCTGTATAATATTGTGCTTATAGTTCATCATAGTGGAGTACACACTTAAAAATGTGTTAAGAGGGTAGATCTCATGTTATGTATTCTTACCATAATAAAAAACTTAGGAAGATGGCAGAAGTGAGGTAAGCAGTGAGTCTCAAACTCCTCATAACACAGAAAACAGTCAGCAAAGAAAGAGCAGAGTTGAGAGGTGGGTAACAAAATAAATGATCTAAGACTCAAAAGATTATATATATATATATTAAATTTTTATACTAAAGGGAATAGTTGAAAATATATATATATAGAGAGAAGAAAGATGGAATAGAATAGACAGGGGGGAATGAAGTGAGGAGGGATATGCTAGAGAAAGTGTAAGAATCTGACCTAATTTTCCTATGTACATATATGAATATACCACAGTAAATCTCACTGTCATGTACATCCACAAGATGTGGATTGGAAACACACTATAAATAAATAGCAGAATGATTAGTAAAGCATTGGGAAGGGAATAGGGGAGGGAGGAGAGGACGGAAAGGGGAAGTACTGGGAACTGAATTAGAACAAATTGCATTCCTTGCTTTTATAATTATGTCAAAATAAATCCTGTTGTCATATATAACTAAAAAGAACCAATAGAATTTTAAAAAATTTAATGTACAACATTGATAGTATATAGTAAAATACTTTATACCTGACTAACTAAACTATAATTTCCTATAAGCTTTCCTAAAAATAATGAGGTTATATGCTAAAAAATATGCATATCGTTGGAATAAAAAATACTGCAAATTTTTATACTAAAGGGAATAACTGAAAATGTGAGAACAATTTTTAGTTGAAAGTTGTTTAGTATAATAATTATATGAAGCAAAAACATCAAATAATAGGTGAATAAACAGGTAAAATAACATATTCATGAAATAAAGTATTATTTATATTTAATGCTGATACTTTAGGTGAAAAACTAAAATCCTAGAAAAGTATTCATGATACATCAGTGAAAACAGCAGGCTAGGGAACTGCTTCAACACATATTTTGGCAGATATTGCAATTTGATCCTGCAATTGTGATAAAATAAACTGTGTGACTAGTTCTCAGGTAATAGTAGAAAGGGGCTTCTTTGGGACCAGAGCACTGAATTGTTGATGTGAGACTCTGCAGAATTTCTTTTATCTCTGTGATAGCAACTGGTAACATACTTTTTATGGAGCATGCAGAAAAATGATATCAGTGGTCTAATAATGTTCCCTTTCACATAAATGTAACAAAAAAGAGAATTATTTTTGCTTGTTTTAAGCTATTGATATCTTGGGACTGTTTGTTACCAACACATATTACAGCTGATTGCTTGCTGATGCATTGTGTACTCTATGTATGAATATCAATATACGTAAGGGGAAATGTGTGAAGACAGACCATGCTATTATTACCAGAGGTAGAATTCTAGGTGATGTAGCTTTCCTTTTTTTTTTCTTATTTATATATTTTTATTGTGATCTTAAGTACTTTTTAAAAACAAAGTATGTGTACTTGAAAATGTTATTTAGCATTTGAAGTTCTGCAGCATGAAATGTCATTCTCTGTGTTCAGAAAAGGGGAAAAGATTTTTATTCCTGATGAATATATTTCTTCTCAGTCTTTCCAGCTACATATCCATATATTTGCATCCTTTGTCATTTCTGCTGAGAAATTCAGAGTAAATTTTTTTCTTCTACAAATTATTTTTTCTTAAGCTAGGTTTTTAATTTTTTAAAATATTTCAACCTTTGCCTATACATGTGTGTATTATTGACTTTCATGTTTAATGTTGTTACCTGTTGTGTTACCCTTTCATTACAAGCTGTCATGAATCCTAGTTCTCAATAGTTCAGAGAAATATGTGCCATATATTAGAAACTATTCAGAAAAGAATCAATTTCAGTTTTAAAGACCACCAGAGAATAAAAATGTCAGTGCAGAGTATGATACATGCTTCTGTAAGGAAATTAAGGTAAATTGAAGATGGAGGGACAGCGTGACAAAGTAGGAAATAATATACACAGTATTTGCAATCGAACTACTTTGGTTTTACTCATAGACTTCCTAAATTCTTAGTCTGTGATATTAGAAAAATAATTTAATGTGATCAAACCCCTCATGGAAATGGGGATGGTAATAATTATTATTGCTATACTGGCCAACATTTATTAAGAACTTACCTTGTCACTAAGGTAAGTTCTAATGGCATGCCACTAAGCACTTTGCATGGATTGTCCCATTTCCTCTTGGCCACATTCTATGATGTATTTACGGTTATTATAGGCAAGAGAGCTGAACCACAGAGATGTTAACTAAGTGGCCCAAGTTTATACAGCTTGATAGAGTCAGAAAAGAAATTTGAATCCTGGTGATTTGGCTCCAGAGTGTGTGCTTTTTTTCATTTGAAAATAACACTTACATTAGAGGATTATTCTGAGGGGGAAAAAATAAAATGCATTTTTGTTATTTTAACTTACATATGATTGTTCATCTTAAGTACATTATTCCTTTGCCGGTAGGAATCACATTTGTAACAATATGTCTCAGAAAAAATCAAAATATTTTAGCAGAAGAAACTTCAACAAAACAAAAATTAATCAGAGTCCCATTATTTATAAGAAATTACAAACAAGTCCACGGATGTCTTTGGTGAAACAGGGAGACAAGGAAAGCAAGAAGCTAGCACTATCTTCTGCAGAATGCATTTCCAGGGTTCTTATTACCAACTACGACTCAGACTTTAGAAGGTGTTGCATGTACACAATCCAGCAAGCTTGCACTTCTTCTCTATAGTGAGTTTAACCGTTGATACTCCTGATTCCCCAGGCTTGCTAAGAGAAGCATCATCCTCTAGGATCCCAGGGTTATACTCAGCGTCTTTGATTTCACTCCTTTCTTTATATTCTGTCTGCAACTAGGAGCCTCATCCTGCAGGTTCAATAAATTCACGGTTTGGAAGGTATTTTCCTTTCCCACTACATCTCTGCTAATACCTAGATAAAATCATCTATCAATTCTGTACTGTAGAAGACAAATAATTCTGAACTTAGACTTTGAAAGACTCTAATTCTTGTTTCTCTTCTTTGTCTGCTGTTGACCAAGTCACTATCTTTTCCAAGTTTTCTGATGCTTAATACAAAACTAATAATACCTGTTCATTGCCTTCATGCAATTAAATGCTTAGACTACTTATATATATTTTCTTATTCTGGGGATCAAACCCAGGGCTTTGCACATGCTAGGCAAACACTATAAAACTGAGCTATGACCTTCATCCTTAAATGCTTTTTTTTAAGGAAATAAATCACACATAAAGCATCTCTCCCAAAATAATTTGTATGTACAAAGCATTATTATTACTGTGGATCCCTCTTTCATCTTCCTATTTTTCCTTCCTAATCTGGACTGTTCACTGCTTAAAAGTTAATATTTTAATCAGCTCAAGGATTTATAATGAGTTCCTTTGATTCTCAGGTTAAGCTCTTGTTATTTCCATGGTATCCAAAACCCTTCAGTTTAGTGAACTTGGATTAGAGGATGAATAAAGCATAAAGTGAGGCCTTAAAAAGGGTGGACCGCATGGGCATACAGGCAGGCACTGTGGGATCCATGTGAGATGGCAAACTGCAAGAGAAAACTTTATAGGAAGCCTAGGCATCCTGAGGAGTGTGAAGGTCACAAAGCCATGTAGCAGGGATATTATTCAATTCCTTGGTTTGCTTCCTGAAGCCCGACAATCACCTGAGTACAGATTTCCCAGGCCAACCCTCTGGCCCAGCCTCACCTCTGTTCTGACTCCTGTCGTCCTTAGCCATAGAGAATGTTCATGTTCTTTCAGGATTGCCTGAAACTAGCATAAACGAGCTTTCCAGATATTCCACATTATAAAAAAAGTAATCTTATGCATTGTTGATTTGATTTTATTAAATCATTGATTTACTAAATGTTCCTTTGATCAAATTGGAAAAAAGAAAAGATGGTTGAGATTCTTGTAGAAATTAACAGAAAAAAAGGAGAAAGAAGAGGAAGAGAAAGAGGGCACTGAGTTGTAGGGAATGTATTTGTGGGTGTCTGGGAATGATGAGGAGAAAGAGGAAAAGAGGAGACTATTTTATATAACTGAAAATTATAAACAGTAATTTGAATACTGTTACCTGTAACAGCTAATTAGCATGCAATATTTGAGAATTAAAAATTACGTTCTACAGAAGATTATATTAAATTTTAGAAGTCTGCATACCTATCAAATTTTTTTCTTACAGATAAATAATATCATCTAACCCATGAAAAAGAGACAGGAAAGAACTATTCATTTGAAACTCTATTCCAAGACATATTTTCAGGGAATCATGATGAAAGCAAAATAATAATAATAATTTTTATTTTTATCTAAATGTAGGTTAAAAAGTAGCTGGTGTTGGTGATTTTTGGCAATTCCAGGAGGAATAAAAATCAAAGGCTACCAACATGAACTAGTGCTTTTAAAAGCAATCCTTACATCGCTGACTGAGCCTGCAGCACCTAATTCTTATCACAGCTCAGTGGTTACTGAGCAACGTTCTAGCATTTCTTTCCCTAGAGAAATCTAAAAATGTATTTTTCCTTCAAGTATACCTGACAAAACAGATTAGTCTTTTTGGTTGGCTTGATTTTGTTTTTTCGTTTTGGTCTTTGCTACATTCCTTCCAGACTTACGATTTTATAATCATATTTAAATATTATATCTACCTCTACAATTTGCATAGTTATAAATAGGAAATTCTTAGCACTGTGTTCAGCAGTTCATAAAGAAAAACAAATAAGACATGGTTCTTGCTGCCTCAGGGACTAATATGTAACCCCTTCTTGACTAAATGTGTTTGGATTTGCTTAGACATTGTTAAAGTGGTTTAGTGACTCTGGATTTAATGAAATTTCAACTTTATTCCAAGCTCTAATTCTCAAGGGAAGAATAGTTAAAATATTTTAGCGTTGCTTGAGATAGAGATGATGTCATGCTCCTTGTAAATTTAAATTATTTAGCTGCAATCCTGGAAAATTTGGAATAACTTTCCATGATTCCCTTAACTTGATATTTACTTTTTTTCTTTCTTGCTTGGTCAAGTCAGCAATCTGTATTTCTTTAGGTGAATGAAATAGAGGATAAAATCTTTCACTTTATATTAATAAAGATAAAGCCTGAATCTGTGATATAGGTATTAAACTGTGCTAAAAATAAGATCTGAACATTTAATCAGTATCATTTTAATGTGCTTTCTACTGCCAATGTACATACTTCTTCCATTTGCAATCAGAATTCCACATTGAGGACTGGTGTCCCAGTAACTGAAGCATCCAATCCACTGAGCAGTCCCTTCAATTCCACTTAACCTTCTGGAGCCTGAGGGGTAGAGGGAGTCTTGGGCATTGCTGTCTTTATCCACTTTGTGGAGGGCAGGTCCTTCAGCCCAGGCTTGTCGATAGTACATTTATCTTATTTCCTTCTTTTCTCATACAAAATTGGAAAATCCTTTGGGCTAACAATGAATCTGTATAAAGCATACCTTCTAGGAATAATGAGGTACTACATTTTAATATTCTTGAAGGTTTAAGAATTTGAGATAAGTTGCTCAAGAATAATAACGACTGGGGTATGTGAAGGATATAGAATGCTAGTAGGGCACCAAGTCGACAAGTGGATTGTATGTGCTGTGTGTGTGTGGGAGGGGGGCAGGACAGACAGACGTACAGGGAGAGAAAAAGCACTTCTGTATTTCTAAGGGCGAGCTCCTAGCTAGCCATTCTCCCCTCCTTTTGGAAATCTTGAGTGGAAGGAATGGGGAATGGGAGAGGTGACCAAACCTACTGACAGAGATATCTTTTAAGAAAGTCTTTAAAATCTGCCAGTAAACCCTACCCACCAACTAGAAATATCTTTCTGTGGGCTTCTCCAGTGAGGGGCAGCTCCTTCTTTTTAACTGAGCTCTTGCGGACCTGTTGGGGTAGCTGCGGAACTGCTTCCAATGTTGCACTATGATTTGAGGAAAGGAACTGAGTATTCTTCACACCTTTAGTTCTCCAGTTTCCCTCCAAATTATTCCCAGAAGAGCTTTGAAAACAGTAAAATATTCCATTAAAAAATCAAAAGGAATTTTTCACATTTTTTTAGAAGTTTAAATGTCACAATCCCTATTTTGTATTGTTAGTTTCTATACACACACACACACACATACACACACACACACAAGCACATGCACACAGCTATATGCAAGTGTTTTTCAAAATTTGTTTCATGGAAACCAATTTCTTGGGGATGCTGAAATTGCTTTGGTTTTTTTAAAAAATCATTTTGAGATTGTAAAATGCTCATTAAAAAAAAAGTTAAATAGGTATCTTAACCCCAAGGCTCTCTCAATCTGAGCAATATAATTGTGAAACTCTAAGAGAGCTCTGTAATAAATAGCTGTAATGGGATAACTCCAGTTCCCATTCCAAACAAGAACTTTCTAGAATACAAATTTTTTTAAGAAAGAGAGGGCTAGGGGGGAGAGAGAGAGAGAGAGAGAGAGAGAGACAGAAAGAGAGGGGGGGGATCAACTTTATTTATTTTTTCATCTGGGTCTTGTTTTTCTGACACTTAGCTGTGTATGTGGTGTTGGAGTTTGAACCCCAGTCCTCACTCATGCCAAGCAAATGCTATAACCTCTGAGCCATCACTCCAACCCTCTGGAATACAATACACCGTGCCTGACAACAAACTTCCATTTTATCAATCTAAAGAGGGGAAAAAAAACAGTCCTCGCAGTTTTTACTGGGATTTGTTTCTACTCTTGGAGGCCAGGAGTCATTCTGGAATAATTGTTACAAATCTCCCCACAGATGGCCAATTGTTAAAACATTTGTCTTCTCCCCTCCACACTGTTCCTTTCCTCTGGGGCCACTGAAAATATTTGTAGACTATTTCTATTTTCTGTCTTATCATACAACTCCTTTTCCACCTAAGCCAATAAAATACAAAGCTATTATGTAATCTGATGAAAGAAACAGGGCAAGGGAGAAAGATGGGAACAAAAAATATTAAACTAAGACTTCTAAATATTATCGAACTACATAATACTTACTAAATATACTTACTCAAGGAATTTAGTTTTCTCAAAGAATGCTGATATAATTCAGTAATGGGGAAGTGGAGAAAACCTTCATGTTGTGGAGGAAAAGTTTAAAACTGTGCCTGGCCATAGATACCTCAAATTTTCAAATATTTAACCTATGCAATTGGTGAAAGAAAAATTTTTTAAAAAACACATTTTGCTCTTTCAGCTCAATATTTAGTTGGAATTAAAATAAACAACAACCAGTAAAAATAACAACATGCTGATTTCTTTTTCTAACATTTCAATTCAGAGGTGTATTAACACGTATCCATTCAATAAATAAGTATTGAATGTGACCATATGGTATGCATTACTCTAAACACTGTGCATACAACAATGAGCAAAATTGAAAAAATTTCTAAAGAAATGTTCATTCCACAAAACTAAAAAGGTTTCCAATTTCTATTCTCTCCTCTTCTCAGTTTTCTCCTTATACAGGATCATTGTGTGTGTAAGCTAAGGGAGAAGACACCCACATTTCCCAGCAAGCCGTGTATCTTGCAGAACACTCATTTCTTCTTTTTTTTTCTTTTAATTTTTTTAGTCGTAGATGGACGGAATATCTTATTTATTTATTTTTATGTAGTGCTAAGGATCATACCTGGTACCCTGGTACCTCACATGTGCTAGGCAAGCACTCTGCCACTGAGCTACAGTCCCAGCCCACACAGACTCATTTCATCAGTGGAAAATTATTCATAATATTCCTAACCTTAATTAACAAACCTGCCATAGTGAAAAAGACATGAATTATTTTTAATTGACACATAAAAACCATGCAAATTTATGGTGACCATGCAATGGTTTCATACATGTATACATATGAATTAAGGTATGCATATCTATCTCTCCAGATATTCATAATTTATTTGTGGTGAAAAAACATTCAAAATCCTTTCTTCTGACTTTTTTGAGGTATACAATGTATTTTTGTTATTTGTAGTCCCCCTACTCTGAAATAGAACACCAGAGCTTATTTCTCCTGTCACTTAATACACTAACTTTCCCCCATTGTTCTCTCCACACAGTCTCTACTCTCCCACCCAGCCTCTGGTAACCACTATTCTAACCTCAACTTCTGTGAAATCAACTTTTTATATTCCAAATAAGAGGGAGATAATGAGGTATTTGTCTTTTTATGACTGATTCATATTACTTAACGTAATGTCTTCCAGTTCCATCCATGTTGATGTAAATGACAGGATGACATGTTTTTATGGCTAAACAGTATTCCACTGTGTACATATAATACATTTTCTTCCATTCATCAGTTGATAGACAGGTTGATTCCATTTCTTGATTATTGTGAATGGTGCTGCAATAGAAATGGCAGTGCAGATGTCTCAATATGCTGATCTCATTTCCTTTAGATTTGCACCCAATATTGGGATGGTTAAATCACATGTTAGTTCTATTTTTTAATTTCTTTAGGAACTGGCAGACTTTTTCCCATAATGGCTTTATTAATTTATATTAAGATATGGCTTAACCCTAAATACAGACTGTTGAATAAAAGAAGGTAGTTAGAAAAGAAAGCACAGTAGCCTGGCACAGTGGTGCATGCCTATAATCCCAGGAGGTGGAGGCAGGAGGATTGCAAATTCAGAGCCAGCCTCAGCAGTTTAGTGAGGCTCTAAACAATTTAGTGAGACCTAGCTCAATATAAAAAATAAAAAGTGCTGGGGATTGGCTCAGTGATTGAGTGCTCCTGGGTTCAATCCCTGATACCAAAAAAAAAAAAAAAAGAAAGAAAGAAAGAGAAAAAGAAAAGACATACTACACTATTCCAATGATATAACATTCAGAAAAAGGAAAAACAACAGCAACAATGGTTAAAAAAAAGCAATAGATGCCAAGGATATAGGGGAGGAAAGGACTGAGAGTTGAAGCATGGGGAATTTTTTTAGGGTAATGAAACTATTCTGTATGATATTATAATGTTGGATATACAACATCACTTATTTGTCAAAACCCATCAAACTTCATAGCATGAAGATTGAACCGTCATATGCAACTAATGAATCATTTAGAAAGCCGGGGGAATCCCAGGATGGAATGTAGGGTGTGACAAAGCATGGAATTATATTACAAATGTATACAACCACTTCAATGCGGAGAGTGAAGGAAAGGTCCTGACCAAAATAACTTCAGAGATCAATGCAGTCTGTAACACTAAATCTAAGAAAGTGCACATGGGCAGCATCCTTCAGTTGATAAAGCTGTTTCCCATGGGAGTTCAGGTTGACAGTATCAGAAAGATAACAGTATCAACATACCAAACGATGACACTGTACAATTAAGTTAGTGGATGGTGGGTGCCAGGTCTCTCACTACTGGAGTGGAAGCCTACAGAAAAGCAGGTGGAGGCTGGAATGATCTCCGAGGCAATGGAATAGAGTCAGAGGCATCAGGAGGAACTCACACTTAGTGTAACGTAAGTATGGATGTTCACGAGAAGTATTTATACATCTGTGTCTCCTTGCTCTGCCTGTTGAGTAGTCCCAGAATCAGTAACACACAAAAGAAGGAGCACATGGAGCACCTAGATCTTGGTTTCTAATAGTATGCTCCCCCGCATACTCTTTGGAGAAATGTCTAATTCCAAGGACAGGAGGTGGGGGGAATATACAAATTGAACCAGGAGCATCTTTTAGTACTAGAAAATAAGGAAGTGTTAAACTAACTAACTAACAAAAAGCCTCCAAAAAAAAAAAAAGTCAGACACAAGAGAGAGAAAAAATCAAGTAGTACTGTATTATTATAATCCAAAACAAAACAATATCCACGAGTCCATACTAATATAAATGACTAAGTCAGTCAGTGAGGGAGAAGAAATAAACCTCCATGAATGGTTCCAAATAGTTTAAGTATATTAATTAAAGGTCTACTGTCAAGAGGATAGTAGAGAAGAGCCTAAAACCTCACTCCTTAGGTGTGGGCTATACAAAAAGACATCCTTCCAAAGAGTGTGGTATGGAAACAGGGTTAGGAGGAGAAGAGTGACCTCAGCTACTAAGTCATGTTGAGACCACGGATACACACTGATAAAAATGGAACTTGACCTCTGTGTTCCTTCCACAAATCCATCACCCAAGTTTAATCACAAGAAAAACATCCACAAAAGTAAATTGAGGAACTTTATGCAAAAATACCTGACCAGTACTTATCAAAACTGTCAAGACCATCAAAAACATAGAAAAATTGTCAGTCAGGAGAAGTAGGAGACACAGCGAAGGAGACATGATAACTTAATATAATATGTATTCTGAATGGGACTCTAGAACTAGAAAAAGATTTTAGGATAAAACTAAGGAAACTGGAATAAAGCATGGACTTGCGTTAATAGTAATGTATCAATAGTTCTTCATGAACTCTAACGAATATACCAAACTATGGAAGATGTTAGTAATAGGGAAAGCTGCATGTGGGGTTATGGGAACTCTTTGCACTCTCTTTATAATAGTTCTGTCAGAGTTAAGGTGTTCTAAAGTTAAAAGTTTATTATGATATATTTAAAATATCATTTCAAAACAATTTAAGATAATCAAGCTTACTAGTAAGGAGTCCAAAATGTGCCGGAATGTTCATTTGTGCCCTTGGGGAACCTTCTTTAGTTCCAGCATGTTTCTGGGATAGGTCATTCAAATTAATAAAAATTTTACTATGGCTTGTTTAGAGGTTCTCAGCAGAGGGCCTATCATCCCAAGAGATGTCTTGGAAAGTGGTGGAAACAGTTGGGATTGCCTCAGTTTGGGGAGAGATACTAGAAAATTATGAATGAGTGTCAAGAGGGGTACCATTGCAATTCCAGGACTGTCCTTTCCAAGAAAACAGTTCTCCCAGGACCCATTTGACTTCTGGGGGATAAAGATTATGCTACATTGTTGATTGTCTCCCTAGATCCCTCCCTCTCTTCCTTCCCTCTCTTATCCCCTGTTCCCCACTCCCCTCCCCACATGTCTATGGTTCCCTCAGATTATGTGTTGCTATGCCCTTGGTGGGTCCATTACATAAATCTGACTACCTTTCACCCAAGCCTAGGTTTAGGTCCAGCCTCTACAAATGAGGGAAAACTTTCCACCCTTGGCTCCATGGGTTTGGCTAACTTCTCTCAGCATGATTTCTTCCATTGCCATCTATTTACCTTCAAAGGGCACAATATCATTGTTTCTAACAACAACATCACCACCAAAAAAGCAAAAACAAAAAACTGTGATATCTATCTATTTATATATCTATCTATATAGATATCACAGTTTTTGGATCCATTTTTCCAGTCAGGGACATCTGGGTTGATTCCATAATTTAGCTACTGTAAACTGAGCTGCTATGAACATAGATTTTGCTGTATTGCTGTAATGTGCTGATTCTAACTCCTCTGGGAAAATATCTATAAGAGGGATAGCTGGGCCATATGGTGGTTCCATCCTTAATTTTTTGAGGAAAAATTTTAAATGTGTATGATACTCATTGAAATCTGAAATTATGATTTTAAACACAAGTAAACATTTATCAATGTGTTTACTTACATATTTTCTAAGGAAGAAATGGCTCAATAAAGTTTAAATGTACTATTTTGAAAACAGCACAATGTAAGAATAAGCATCTTATTTCTTCTGGAATAACACAATGATCATTAAATATAGTCAACAGTATAATATCAGAGAAAAATAATCTTACCAGCTACATAAGAAATTATAGTTAAACCAAATGAATACAAGATCTTCATGTATTAGACCCAGCAAAGGCATAGGAACATGTAATTTAGGGTAACCGTAGATATATAGGGGAGGAGAAAGACGGGGCAGGTAGGGAAGATAAGGGAGGGATTTAGGGAGACAATCAAAAATGTAACATACTTTTTATACACCCCCCAGAAACCAAATAATTCTATGCAAACCTTTAACTCTGGAATATTCACAATCTAAATATTTATATTGGTTGTAGGGATGAAATACAGAAGAATCAAGAGCCTGGGGTGTGGGTGATGTGGGGATAACTCTGGTTTAGGAACAAATGCATATCATATTGATATTTTTATGCATTTGTGATTATACAATAACTCAAACCATAACAAAAAATTTCAAAAAGGAATACAAGATTTTGTCTTCTACTTTGTTGAGCAATAATATTATTTGGAGAAGACTTAATGACATGTGAAAGATATCAAAAATCAGCTGTGTAGAGAATAGAAAGAGGAAAATTTTCATTTAATATGGATGAATTACAATGAAGTTGTGCTGCTTGCATCTGTATCATATGAAATAAAAAGAAAAAAATGTCATTTTCAAAACTATGGACATTAGTTACAAAGGGATTATCAATATTTAAAATTAAATATTTTAAATATTTAAAATATTTTATATTTAAATATAAAATTTAAATTTAAAATTATTTTATAGGAAAAAAATCCCTTTTTTCTAAAATTACTACTTGCACACACACACACACACACACACACACACACACACACAAAAGCACAAATATAGCTCTTTGGCAATGTTGGTTTTACCCTTTACAAAAACTAGTGACAGATGTTTCAGTGTTTATTTACATATTCATCAAGACTTAGTTAACAAGAATCTATGAAAATCTTCATGAATGTCACGGTAAGTGTTATTAAATTAAGACTAATCCCTTGAATAATAGATTACTTTGTAAACTGAGCCTTGGCAACAAAGAAAAGCTTCAATATTATCCTACCCATGGAAGTAAAATGGCTCTACTTAGGAAACTGTTATATAAAATTTAACATTTAACACCACAGAAACTTTTAGCTCAGAAGGTAAAAAATTAAACAAGAAATTTAAAATGCTACTAAATGTTGGAGTATATGTTTTAGATACATTTCAATGGCATATGAAGTATTTATACTGCAAGAAAATTAGAGGAATTAAAGTAAAAGGGATTATGAGTTGTACCAAC
This sequence comes from Aplodontia rufa, assembly GCA_004027875.1. NCBI lineage: Eukaryota > Metazoa > Chordata > Mammalia > Rodentia > Aplodontiidae > Aplodontia > Aplodontia rufa. Next base: position 8,651 of record PVKS010021040.1, on the reverse strand, counting down.
AAATATTATTTTTAAAATCATTTTATTGACTTAATGTAATCAAACATTATTTTAAAATAGTTTTGATCATTGCACTTGTGGAAAAACAGACTTAAAGATATTGATTTGAGGGTTGGAGATTTAGCTCAACGGAAGAGTGTTTGCCCAGCATGCAGAAGGTCCTGGTATGAGCCCCAGAGTCTGGTACCAGTACCAGAAAGAAAGGAAGAAAAAGAAAAGACAATGATTTGAAAAAAAAAATTACTCATTTTCAGGTGATTTTTTTTTTTAAGAGTGATTAGATTTAAAGTTTCTTATGCGCTTACAACCCCCTATTGAGCCATTAATTCTTTTGGAAAGGACTTGGAAAACCTTAGCCATCTTATATGTACATATCTTAAAGAGGCCAAAATAGCATTTCATACTTCATATTTAGTGATTTAGTGTAGCTAGGCAAAAGAAATACTATTTATAGAGATGTAACATGCCATATTACTGAAAATATTTAAAATGTAGAAATCAGTAATTATAGTAATAAAGATTGCATTTAAAATATTTCATTTTATTCCATTATTATGTATTTTGAAATTTTGTGACAATAAGAAGAAAGTGACATTTAAAAATTCTATCCTGAGGGGCTGGAGCAGTGGCTCAGCAGTTATGGTGCTTGCCTGGCATTCTCAAGGATGTGGGTTCAAACCCGGCACCATGTATACAACGAAGTGTTGGAGCAATGAAAGTCACATGAAAAACTAAAAAAAAAATTGATTCTCTCTTTCTGGGTCTCTCACTGTCCCTCTCTCTTTAAAAGAAGTTATTTCTTTCCTGAAATAATTTATTAATTTGGGGGTAACTACTATGTCTTATCTTATTCCAATGGACTACCACACAAAAAATAATTTTTTATCTTATTTCAATTTTTTATCTTATTTTTATCTATTTTTTAAATTTTATTCCAGTGGACTACCACACAGAAAGAGTCCATTCTGTGGATTCTTTTATTACTTTATTTTCCAAGCCAATATTTATGTACTATCATCTCTTGAAGGATTTAGCATCTGATATTTTTTAAAGACTGGAAACTTTTAAACACTGGATTTTGTTTCAGTACCTGACCTTTTCTAAACTAGCCCTAGTAATTTGGACCCATTACTTGCCCATCTCAGCCCATTCCTTAAACACTTGTAACTATTTGCCAGTGCCATATGTGTTGGAAGAAAAAGTCTAAAAAGAGCAGAATAGAAAAGTGCAGAATGGTTGCCTGACAGTCTAAGGGCTGACTTGAGGTGAGTGAAATGAAACGGAGGTAACCCCAGTTCTCAGGCTGTAGACTTTTCCCATCCACAAGTGAGAGCTGCTTGTGCACTCAGGGGAGAGTCATATTTAACCAGGGTTTTGATTTTTCCAAAGCAATAGTGAGTCAAGGGAATTGCGGATATGCCCACAGATTACAGTAATAACTATAATCATTGTTTTCTGATTATGAATTCCCTGTCCATACCCCACTGTCAACATCATTATCAAAGGATATGCGTCTATGGTCCCCCAACAGAATTCATCCTTCTACTTACAAAATTAAACCCTTTTTCATAGGAATTAAGGAGAAAAGTAGTATTAGCCTTAGCATTGAGCCCTGAATTTGCTTCTATTCTTTATGTATGTAAACTATAAGTACAAATTTTAACTGATAACATCTCAGATTTTCATATAAAAAAAGAATTTTAGTGCAAGGAACATTTAGATAAGAACTGGGCCACAAAGAGCAACAGTTCTCGGTCCAGTTGACTTTGTACCCTAGCAAGCTTCTTGGCAGGAATAGCAAATTCATTGGAAATTCCAATCCTACCATTTATTTCACAGAATACAGATTTGTTTTTTTAGAGAGAGGAACAGTGAGGGGGTGGGGGAGAAAGAACCAATTTTATTTAGCTTTTCATGTGGCTTTTATTGCTCCAACACTTTGTTGTGTTCATAGTGCTGGGGTTTGAACCTGTGTCCTCGTGAATGCCAGGCAAGTGCCATAACCTCTAAGCCACCACTCCAGCCCCTGTTTTAACCTCAAAGAAAAGAAACAGGTTAAGACAATGCCAACCTTTGTGTTCAAGAGCAATGCTACTCTAAATGATTTAGTTTGAGATCATTCCAACGGTGAGATCAAGGCCATGTTCCCCTTTGAAGTCCCAGTTGCCCCAAGTCAAGGTTTTCCAGTCACCCGTTGACTTTAGCCCCTCAAAAGCAGCATAAGCCAATCAATTAGCAAAATGTAGATAAATGCTAGTCCATGGTGAAAAAGCATAAAATGGAAAACTTTTATTGCAGAGGGGTGATTTTATTATGAAAACAATTTCAGTTTTCAGAGTTAAATTCATTGATACGTGAAGGAGCAGGAAATGAGTTTTTAAAACTGAAGGGAATTATGATCTGTTTATTAATAACAGAGAGATAGCTTGAGGGAAGGGAATAAATAAAGGATAAAAGGATTCCTTATAGCTTGACTCAGAGGATTTTAACATAGAGATAGAATATTTGACAAAGACAAAAATTTATGCCCGGAAAAATGAAATTACTTTATAAAAAATATTCAGGAAGTACCTAGAAGTGGCCATATGATCAACCCAGTTTAAGATTAAATGTAATAGTCACTTCAATCAAACACATAGTTGAATATTTTTATTTTTTTCCACTTTGATTATCAATAGTGTGAAATGAAGGAAAAATTGTTATGGGGAGGGGAAAATCACAGAGATGCTCTAAATATAACCTCCCAGATGGATGGCTTTTTTGTTTGAAGATTCATTAGTACTTTTGATTATGTAAAGTAGTCCCAAAATATAAAACAGGCAAAAAAGAGTAAAATGTCTCTGTATATTAAAGTGTAAAGAGGTTTTTAATTTAAAAGATATCAGCATAGATAACATGATATTTTATATTAGGATAAATTACAGGCCTGGTACATTAAGAACTCCTAATCAGGACTTCACACTAGAGGGGCAGAAAAGACCTGGGGAGGCAGCTGGAATTGTATCAAATAGGCCCCCAACTACAATAAACACTTTGGTGACCAATCAATTGTAGGTGTTTTGCTAATTGGCATAAAGGTGAAAATGATAGCTTATTTATCAGCATAATAGAAATTAAAAATTTAAGATAAGTGGATTGGTTAAAACACTTTACAAGGGAGATTATCAAACTATGATCCATTGGCTAAATCCAGCTCACCCATATTTTAATATGGCCCATGAACTAAGAACAATTTTTAAGATTTTTAAATGATTGAAAAAATTTAAAAAGGCTATTTCTTGGCACATGAACATTATAGAATTCAGATTTCAGTGTCCATAAGAATTTGTAGCACACCCACCATCAATTGCTTATGTACTATGTCGTGGTTCATCAAACTTTCTCTGTAAAGGATGAGGTAGGTTTTATGAGGCAGAGTCTCTGCCAGAACTACTCAAGTATGCTATTGAAACATAAAGTTAGATTCAGGCAATACAGAACCAAATGATTGTTACTATGCTCCAACATAATTTTCTTTACAAAAGCAGATGATGGACGGGATTTGACCTGCAGGCCATAGTTTGCCAGCCTGAGGTCTATGGCTACTTTGCACCACAATGGCAGACTTCAACAGTTGCAATAGAGACCCACATGGCCTGCAAAAGCATAAAACATTTAGTAGTCAGGTACTTTACAGAAAAATATGTACTCATCTGCTCCTACTCTGCTCCATGAGATCAGGGAACTTGTCTTTCTTGTCTATGACTATAATTGCAAAGGATAAAATAATGCCTGGTGTATAGCAGGCACTTGTAATTATTTGTTGAGCGAATGAATCATTGATGAATGAACAAGCACACATAAACTTGCTATCCCTCAAAACTCACTATTGCCTCAGGCAGCACATTCCACAATGGAATATTCCAGAAAAAAAATGTTTTGCCTTAGAGTGAAGTTGACATCTTTCTCCCTGTAACTTCCACCTAACATGTGTTGCGTACTCCCTTGTTATTTAAAAAAAACTGAATCTAAGGGGTTGGGGCTTTAGCTCAGTGGCAGAGTGCTTGCCTAGCATGCACAAGGCCCTGAGTTTGGTCCTTAGCCCTGAAAAAAACAAACAAACAAACAAACAAACTGAATCTATCTTTCATCTTCAGCTTCTTCAAACATTTAAAGATGATCTCTTTCCCTGAATCATCCATTTAGACTGAATCCTCTGAAGAGCATCTTATGACTCTCCCCTCCGTGCTGTGCTTTATCAGTTCCTTAGAAGACAAGTGACCCCTACTGAAGATTAATAACCCACAAACCCCTTGCATTAATAAACTAACTATGAGTCTAGGAACAAAAGGTCAGAGCAGCCAGAACCTGCTTCTGTCCTACTTTGTCACTGAGACACATGCAGCATTATCTTTCTTTAGATGTCCAACAACTGAAATTACTTGCCAAATGCTGAGAATCAACCTTCTTACATGAAGTTTATACCAGGCTTTATAAAATTCTGTTAATCTGAGTTTTGTTCTTCATATCCTCTGAAGATCCCTTTAAACTTTGGAAAGATACAGAGCCATTCTTAAATAACCAATTTTATTAAGCAAATTTGCTCCTTCGAAAAATGACATTGAGCAAATTTAGGTTATCTTTACTTTTCTCATTAACATTTGTAAAACGTCATTTCTGAAAAAGTCTAATATAATCCTATGACTGCCTTGGTTTTGGATAGATTTGGTTTATTTTTAGTTGCATCAAGATCCTAAAGCTACACTCAAGGATTTACTTCCCATTGATGTCATTCTCCTACCCTTCTCTCTCCCATGACAAAAGAACAGTTCTAAGCTACTATACTCTGTTCTATTAAAGTGAACTGAAAGAGATAACAGTATTTCTAACCTAATAAGACATCTCTAATATAATTTTGCTTTTATTCAATGTATCTTTTACAACAGATGGGACACCAGGCATTAAATTAACCAAGACACATTGGAAAACACAAAACACAACTGGTCACCTGGAAAGCGAGATAAAATCACAGGAGGCTAATTGAATCTAATGGAACCTGCTAGAACTCCAATAGTGGTCTCTGGGCCCCTGGCAAACATGAATTCTCATGATAGTCTTGAGTTTGGCTCTACTTATAGGATAGAATGTGCTATTGTTTGGTAGGCTCTCATCCTGTACTGGAAGACAAACCAGGGTAGAGGGAGTTTACTCTAAATGACTATAATTCTAGAACCTCACTAACAAGAGCTCAACTACAAAACACTGTTGATCTAGCAATTATTTTCCCACCTCCATGATTTTAGAATTTTCAAAGACCCCAGAACATCAAATAGCTATGTCAGATTTTGAGAATTACCAAGCCCAATAGTGAGGAGTGTGTGGTGGCAAGAACACAGACTTGCCAACAGAAACTCCCAGAGATGAACCCTTGCTCTGTCCCTTGACAGCTAAGTGGTTCTGGGAAAGTTGCTGCATGACAGAATTTTACTTGTCTTGTCTGTGATCTGGGGCCAACTTATAGAGCTACTGTGAGGATGGAGTGACATAGACACATACGATGTCTGATTGACACACAACAGGCACCACATGGATGACAGTACCCTTCACTGCTAGCCAATTTGGAATGATACCCTTCTCTCAGTTCTACATAGGACAAGAATGAAGAGTGGGAAGAAATGTTCCAGGATGTAAAACTTTTAATAGTAACAACCTAGGCAAACCAGGATGCACTGTTCAAACGACGACATTTGATTAGCTGTTCCATGTATTCAATATGTGGCTGTAAGTTCCTCCAGAATATCCTAAATAGCGTTTTCTATTTTTTTGTGGAGGAGGGTTGAAGATCATATGTTCATGATGTTAAAACTTTGTTTTTAATCATTTCATTGAACACCGTTAATTGTGCTTAGAGCAATAGTTCATAATAGATGGATTATTGTTTTTTTACTCCTAAGGAATGTTTGGAACTCTAGAACATTTTTTAATATTATAACTAGGGGGTGGGGAAGAGTGGTATTGGCATCTTGTGGACAGAAGCCAAGAGTGCTGCTAAGCTTACTCCCAGGTAAAGACAGCATCTCTCCTGCTTCACAAAGAGGAATTTCCAGCCTAAAAGTCAAAGGGCTGAGGTTGAGAAACCCTATTTCTACAAGCTAAATAATCTCTATTTTCTTTACATTTATCAAAACCTCTTACTGGGCACATTGGCCCATGCCTGTAATCCCAGCATCTTGGGAGGCTGAGACAGGAAGATTTTGAGTTTGAGATCAACCTCAGCAATTTAGTGAGACCCTAAACAACTTAGTAAGAACTTGGGGATGTGGCTCGGTGGTTAAGTGCCTCTGGATTCAATTCCCAGTACCCTCCCCACAAAAAAAAAAAAAAGGTTTGTAAAGATACTTCATAAATAAATTAATGGCATACCTGTCCTTTCTCTCATCAACACTTAACTTTTATACAAATCAATGACCATAATGTCTCTGTGGCACTTTAAAATTTACAAGGCATTTATATGATTTAATCCCGACAATAACATTGTAAGGAATATATTATTATTAATATTCATCTTCACTGATGTAGAAACACTTTTACCAAAGATCATAGTTTAGGAGCAGACTTAAGATTCAGACAAAAAAAGCATTTGACACTAAATCTCATTCTCTGCACTGCCTCCTGGTTCTGCCCCATTGCTGTTCTCAGCAGGAAGGACCTGGTCACCTACTCCCACTAAGGCAGTGGATGTCAGGTGAGGATACCTTCGTGACTTTTAAACACAGTTGAAGGGCCCATCAAATATATCAGATCTGAATTTCTGAGGATAGGGCCAACACAGACATGCTTTTCAAAAGGAACCCCACACGTGCCCAATTCCAGTGTGTCAACTGGTTCAGAGCACATATCAAACAATAGTAATGATCCTTCCAGATGCATTTTCAGGTAACATTCCTAATCTAAAGAGATGAATCTCTCATGGTATTCCAGGTAGCCTGAGGAGCCCTGAGTGTGGTGAGCACAGCTGTGTGTTAGTGGAGCCTCTCAACTACTCAATAGTGACTGCTATCTTCACCTACTTTTAAGACTTTTTAAATTTTAGGCCAGGGAAATTTTTTAAATGGAACTATATTTGTTATTTTCTTCTGTTATCTCTCTTCATCCCTCACATATACTATATACTGTGAATTTTATAACAAGACACATAATACATTTAAAAGCAAGACTCTGGCAAGCAAAGTCCATTAAAGGTCCAGCTAGAGTGGAAGATGGCAGGATCATTATCATACAGGTCCTGCATCTGTACTTCACTTCCTTCCAGTGCCTCTTGTCATTTTTGAACTGTGTTTACTTTGCTAAATCACCCTTGGTTTTCCACCTGGCCCTCATTTTACCACAATCTCCCTGATGACTGATTCCAGTTGTATAAAGATGATTACAGATGATGTAAGCAGGCAAACACATTTATATGCAGTGTTCTGTGGACCACAATGCTCTTTCTGTGGACAACATGGGCTTCACCTGGGCACCTGTTAGAAATGCAGACTTTTCATTTTAACAAGATCCCTAGGTGATGCACATTCAAGTTGGAGGCAGTAAGCTCCTCTAACACCTGAGAGGTTTTTGTACCCCCAGTCACACAAATAGCAGCTCAAAACTGAAATTCTGTAAGACTTGATGCCAAAAATGTAGTCTTTAGACAGCAGCATTAGCTTCACTAGGCACTCATTAAAAATGTGCATTTCTAAGACTACGCAAGGCATACTGAATCAGAAACTCTGGGAATGGGTCCAGCAATCTGTGCTTTAGCAAACCTTTAAGTGATTCAGATGCACGCTAAAGTTTAAAAACCATTCTGAGGCAGAAGTTACCTTAGTTTCACAATGAAATAATCTGAGGAGCTTTTTGCAAGCACCAATACCTGCACCCAAACTCAGATTAATTAAATCAGAGTTTCAACAAACATATGAGCCGATTATAATGTGCCATCATGATCCATAACTAGACACTGAAAAAGAAAAGGTGTGATTAGTAAAGTATCACAGGTATAATCCAACGAATCTCAGCTCTGAGTAACTGAAGGTGGGAATAGATGAAATGCATCACCCTCCTATCCCCAATTTATCTGAGGTGTTTTCTAGGGATTGCATCTTTTTTAACGTCTCTTGTATGATTCTAGTATATGGCCAGGATTTAAAAAAAAAGTGTTGGTTAAATCAAATCCTCATTTTATAGAGAAGTTTGAGGTTTACCTAGAAGTAAAGTAGTTGAAGTTTATAAGAAAGTCTTCTAGACTGTCCAGCTTAGAACTTCCAACTCTTGATTCCTAACTCCTTCCCGTATACACAGCTTCTTTGTCCTCTGTGCTATATAACAACTTGGCATCTGCTGTCAACTGAATTTCAAAAAAAAGAAGTTTTCAAGGGGAGGTGTGGTGCTAGGAATTGAACCAAGGGCCTTGCACATGCTGGGCAACCACTCTACCACTAAAGGACATCCCAAGCCCTCCATTTCCTTAAAATTTTTGAGATCTCTTAAGAAATTTGATTTTTCTTTCCTAAAAGCATAGGCATTTTGAACAAGAAGTGTTTTGAGTAAAAATATATGACTCATGCCCCCCTTTTTTTGGTACTAGATATTGAACCCAGGAACACTTAACCACTGAGCAACATCCCCAGCCC
>PVKS010021039.1:0-35869 GCA_004027875.1 Aplodontia rufa | reverse complement strand
CCTCATGTTGGGGGATCCCCAACATCTCCTCCTTTTTTTATTTTTATTGAGCGGAGGATGACAAACAGGTGACTGTGTCTGCCTTAGGTTTTTCCATTCACACCTCCCCTTTCTTACCCGTCATTGGAATAAGGTGCAGCATAAGGCACCCTTCCTGTCTTAGGTTGATAAGGGGGTTGAAAGGATTTTCCCGTCACTGACTACCAGCCCCTTGAGCTTGCATTGCTGACTTATGATCATCAACTCTGAGGGCAGCATAAGCTTGCTTGATCCCCTCCATGCCTTTTTACCACAAGACCAATCACAAAGCACACAATAATGACACTGGCCACTCTTCCCCAAGACTTAGCCAGATTGCTCAGGTAGCCAAAATTCAGTTCAGGCAGGTTACAGATACACATAGACCCAAAGTCCACCAAAATGTCCATTTGTTAGACCCAAAGTCCACCAAAATGTCCATTTGTTAGACCCAAAGTCCACCAAAATGTCCATTTGTTCTTGCAGTAGATAAACTCGTTGGTTAGGTCAATAGTCCAAATATGCAGGCACTGATCCTTGTTTGTCGAAAGCCTTTGCAGCTGAGCTGGACAAGTTGTTCAAGATCCACCATCAGCACAGTCACTGCCAGGGCTGTAGCAGCTGCAGCTAAGATGTCAGTCTCTCTAATTACGCCGAAGCAGGACCGGCAGGTTTTCTTCCCTGGTCTGTATCTTTCTCTCTAAAAAGCTACTAAAGGCTCTGAAAAACTCAAAAACCTTTATGTAAAATAGCAACCTTTCTTGAAAGACCTATACAAACAGCAATAAGATGACTCTGGGGCAGCTAGCCCTTCCTCTAGAAGCCAAGGGCAACATTCCTCCACCATCTTAAGGAATGCCCAGGCCGTGGCCGTTTTTAAAGGTGTACCATTTCTTTTCAATAGTTACATAAACGGTTGTTCCATTCTCATTCGTGACATTTCCAAGCCCATGGTGAATTCTAATCCCTAACAAAATTGCAACTACAACAATACTACAAAACCCACACCAACAATAAGCATATAAAAACACACAGAACAAATTCTTCAACAAAACATAGGACGTCCTTCCCCGGCTCGAAGCTAGTACTTCCTCTCCTCACAGGAGATCCTTACCTCGAGGTTACCCTGGCTCTAGGCCAGTTCTTCTCCGGCTCGAAGCCAGTACTTCCTCTCCTTGCAGGAGATCCTACCCCAGCTCTAGGCTAGTACTTCCCTGGCTCTAGGCCAGTCCTTCCCCCGGCTCTAGGCCAGTCTTTCTAGTCCCTCAGGAGGACTCTTCTGTTTACTTTTAGTCCCTACTCCTGTTCAAACAGGGTCTGCTTTCCATTAATACTTAAAATTGGCTTTCACGCCCCGTACGGGTCACCATTTGTCCGGTCCCTGCCGGCTGGGACCGGACAATCCCTCTCTTTTTTCTAAATTTATGTTAGTGTCCATAGTTTCAAACAGTAGGAATCCCACTAATTTAATCAAGTACAAAAAAGATTTATGGTTAAAGAGGATATTGGCTTACTTGGAATTTCCTCAGTAGAATTAGGATAGAAACCTATAACCAAGAACAAGGCTGCATATCATTCCACAGAGCTGACCCAGTGAATGCACCACTGTTTAGTGGCATGCTCACCACGGTTGGCACTCTTTCTGATGTGAAGTGATAGATACCCCTGAATCTGCTGTCAGTGGTCCCTGTAAAAACAGAATTAAAGAAGGATTCATTTGTTCAATCTGAGTAACCTGTTGTTCTCATTCTCACCAGAATGAATTGCTTGTGGTGCTTGCTGCCTCCTCCTTTTTGTGCTTCTAGTCCAGGTTTCCCGTCCCAGTTGCAAGGGAGGTTTGGAAAGCTCACTTGTCTTGTATGTCTCTCCTGCCCTGCCCCCATTTCCTTAGCTTCTGGATGTGAAGGATTCTCCAAACATAGGAAAGTAAATTTAGATGCTGGGTAGCAAGAGGCTGAGGCAGGAATATGACAGGTTTGAAGCCAGTCTCAGCAGCTTAGCAAGGCTCTAAGCAACTTAGGGAGACCCTTTCTCAAAATAAAAAAATTAAAAGGACAGTGGTGTGGGGTGTAGCTCAGTGGTTAAGCGCCCTGGGTTCAGTCACTGGTACAAAAATCAAATAAAAGACTAGCTATTCATGACAATATTTTGTGAAAATCAATGGTAATGGGATTGTGAGTTTGTTTACTACAATTTCAATCTTGTATTTTTTCCCCTGCTAAAGTTGGGAAATTGAGGTGTGATGGTAAATATAAAAGGTAAGAAACTTACAGAAATATTAATTTTGTAAATGAAATAGGCCCTAGGGATAATCTGTTATCCCCTCATGTTATTAAACTATTAAGGAAATATTGCAAATATGTCAATATCTGTTTCCTATGTTTGTAGTTTACAAAAGTCCAGGTATTTTAAGTGACTTGACCAAAGTTAGATAAACACAATGTGTGCCATAAACCAGACATTTTCCATAATTATATTATACTGTCACATGAACTTAAAACTTAGTTGGGAGAGAGGAATACCATGCATAATCATCACAAGACAATTCCAAGGAAGCCCATAAACAAAAGGATTAGAGTGATGAGATACTGAATTGATGAAGAATTGATGGTTAATTGATCAGGGAAGCTTTCATTATAGCAATGACTGAGCAGATATATAGGCATTGGAATGAAAAAATGGAAAGGCATTTCAAAGTTAAAAATAATTGTTGAACGAATAAAGTTGTGTTTGCAAGTCAGTGATTGGAGAATAAGATTCATACGTTGTGGTCACAGATATGGGGTTAACCATTTGATAGTGGTCAAATATGTTGTGTTAGAGTTTGAATTTGCCTTGTTTGGATAGGAGAGGGGAGTTCCCATAGTTTTTTTTTTTTTTTTTAAAGTTATATGTAATTCACACACTGTAAAATTCATTTTTGGAATGTATACAGTTCAGTGATATATTTTTTTAAAGTATATTCACAAATGGTGACATCTTGTCACCACTATCTAATATTAGAATATTTTCATCACTTCCAAAAGGAACTCTGTGCCCATTAACAGGCTCTTTCCATCGTCCCTTCCTCCTAGCCCTAAACAAATATTAATCTACTTTCTGCCATGGATTCTGGACATTGCCTATAAATGGAATCGTACAATGTATAATCTTTTGTGCCTAGTTTCAGTAATAGTGTTCTCAAGTTTCGCTCATCTGTAGCATGTTTAAATAACTTTCTTCTTTTGGATAGCCAAACAGTATTCTGTCACATAGAATATTGTTTTTGCATTCATTAGTTGATCATTTGTTTGTACTTTTTGGCCATTATGAATAATATTGCTGTGAACATGTACATACATTTTTTTGGTGTGGACATATTTTTCAATTTTCCTGTGTGTTGTTGGGCTGAGGTGCTCAGACCCTGGTGCAGATTCAGGATACCAGTATGTGGAAGAAGATGCAAGGTACAATTGGGATTGTAGACATGCTTTATTTGGAGGTGGCAGTAACTCCCAGCCCCCTGGGTCTTTCCATAGGGCTTTCTGTGTGCAGGCCGAACAAAGAAGGCACATTGCTAACAGGTTACAAGCATGCTCACAAGCAAATGTTTATGACTTTGAGTACATATGCTGAATCCGGGTGCTTATGACCTTGGCTATGCACTCAAAACATAGTCTGCTGGTAGCTTCAGTGAGGAAGCCTAACAATAGCCATATTTGCCCTGCCCTACATGTGTACCTTGGAGAATTGTTTGGTCATATGGTGACTTTGTGTTTAACTTTTTTTCCCTTCTTATTTGCATTATTGTATGCTGGAAAGTACTCCTGTGCCATAGGTTTTTGTTTCTTTAGTGTCTGCTGGGATCTTTACCTTCTGTGTATGCTCCCCTTCTGGTTTAGGAATGATTTATTTCTTTTTTGTGAGGAATATCTCAATGTGGCAAGGGGAGTCCATGTATGGGTTATTCCAACCATGAGCTCTGTTAAGTACCTTGAGTGCTTTGTTCGTTTCGGTGTGTTCATTGACCACAGAATTGACATCTAACTGTGCCCCTCCCCTCATTTATTTTTTTTTTAAGAGATGAGAGAGAATCAGTTTTATTTAGTTCATGTGGCTTTTGTTGCTCTGACACTTTGTTGTGAAATGGTGCTGGGGTTTGAACCCATGTCTTTGGATATGCCAGGCAAGCACCATAACCGCTGAGCCACCACGCCAGCCCCATATCTAAACCCTTGAATTTAGAATTACTCTGCATTTTTAAGCATGTGCAGCAAAAATTCAGAACTTTCTGGTCCACCACCCTGTGTTCAGCCCCACTGTTTGATCTGGGGACACCTACCAACTCCACCATTATAACACCGGAATGGCACACATTGCTTCTTTAAAGTAACATCTTTCAGATACTTGATGACTTTTTGGACATGTATATTCTTGATGGCCTGGGAAGTTTCATAGGTGTTCTTAAAGTGAACGTAACGATTTGAACCTCCCGATTTGCATAATTTTGTGGGATTTTCTGGTCCAGAAAGTAGGGAACCATTTTCACAGATCTCTTTAAGCCACTTATAGGAAGAGGAAACCCTGTTTAACTTTTTTGGTAAACTGTCAAACTGTTTTCTTAAGTTGTTATATCATCTTTTCAATTCTACCAGTGGTATGTGAGAATTTCAGTTTCTCTGTTTCTTGCAATGATGTCATTGTCTTTTTTTTTTTAATTATAACCTCCTGGTGGGTGTGTATTGTACTGCTGTAGTTTTGGTTTACATTTCCGTGATGATTAATGTTGAGTATATCTGTATTGGTTGGCCATTTGTAAATATTCTTTGGTGAAATACCTGTATTTGTCCAAATTGGGTTGTCTTTGAATTTAAAAAAAATTTTTTTTTTATTTTAAAGAGAGTGACAGTGAGAGAGAAAGAAACAATTTTATTTAGTTTTTCATGTGGCTTTTGTTGCTTTGAGACTTCGTTGTGTACGTGGTGCTGGGGTTTGAACTCACATACTCGTTCTTGCATGCTGGGCAAGCACCGTAACCACCGAGCCACCACTCTAGCCCCCTGTCTTTGAGTTTTAAGAGTTCTTTTTATATCCTGGATACTAGATTCTTTTCAGATATATGATTTGTATATGTTGTTTTCTCTTTTGTGGATTGTCTTTTCATTTCCTTCACAGTGTCTTTCAAAGCACAAGTATTTATAATGGAGTTTTTTTTTAAGGAGTTATTGTACAATCATAAATGCATACAGTAACAATATGATGTGCATATGTTCTTAAACCAGAATTACCCCCACATTACCACCATCCCAGTCTCTCTTCTATATTTTGTCCCTACAAATGATATAAATGCTTAGGTTGTGAATTTTTCAGAATTAAATGATTGCGTAAGTATTTGGAATCTCAGAGGGGAAAAGAGGCATTGATTGTCTCCCTAGATCACTCCCTGTTCTTTCTCCCTCTCCCTTCCCCTACTTATCCCTTCCTCCCTACAAATATATGGTTGTCCTAGACTTATGTGTTGCTATGCCTTTGCTGGGTCTATTTCATGAATTTAACTACCTTTCACTCACGTAGTTCCAGCCTTATAATGGAGGTTTTTTTCATAAACTGAATTAACTGTTTTTTTCTTTGCATGTGGTTTTGGTGTCCTGTGTGTGAAACCATTGCCTAATTTAAAGGTCTTGAAGATTTACTCATATTCTCTTCTAAAAGTTTTATAGCCTTATCTTTTGCAATTAGGTTTTTTCCTTTTGGAGCTAATTTTTGTATATGGTATGAGGTAGAGGTTTAAATCCGCTCTTTTGAATGTGAATAGCCTGTTGTCCTAGCACCATTGTTCAAGAGAATATTTACCTGAATTGTTGTCATACCCTTATTGGAAATCAGTTCACCAAAAATACAAGGATTATTTCTGGACTTTCAGTTTTGTTCCATTGGTTTCTGTGCCTATCCTTACGGTAGCTAGGTGTACACTGTCTTCCTTAATGTGGCTTTGTGAAAAGCAGTCGGGAAGCCAGAGTCCCTGCAGCTTTGTAAGATAAGAAAGTGCCATAGAAAAGCATAAAACAGAGACAAATTAGAGTCTTACATGTCAGAAAAGTTTAGGATTCATTCTGAAAAGTAAGGAAATCACATAACAAGATGGGGAAAGGTATGCACTTTTTGACAGAATGAATAATTTCAGAGCTTGTGAAAACTGGGCTAAAGGTTGGGTTCCATCACTGTGACAAAATACCTGAGCTAAATACTTACACAAAGAGAAAAAGTTAAGTCTGGTTTGAAGAATTAGTCCATTGCTTTTGGTACTGTGGTAAGGAACATTGTCATGGTGGGGAGTGTGTATTGAAGCAAAGCCAGGAAGCCAAAGAGAAATAGGAAGCAATTGGGGATGGGGATGGTATCCCAACCAATATCTCCTTTAAGGGCATGCCCCCAATGACCTAATTTTTCTTCTTTTAGTCTCTGTGGCATAGGCTGAAGATCAAGTTTCAGCACATGAGCCTTTGGGGATTATTTAGTCTGCTTTTCTTGCTGCTGTGACTAAAAGACCTGACAAGAACAGTTTCAGGAGTAAAAGTTTATTTGGGGTCTCACAGTTTCAGAAGTTTCAGTCCTTAGATGGCTGGCTCCTTTCCTTGGGGCTTGAGGTGAGGTAGAAAGAACATCAGGGCAGAAGAGTGGTGAAGGGAAGCAGCTCACACTAGGAAGGGAGGAAGAGAGCTCTCCTCATCAAGGACAAAATATATACCCTGAAGACACACCCCCGCCCCAGGGACCTGCCTCCTCCAGCCACACCCTCCCAGCCTGCAGTCACCACTCATTAATCTCTGCCAGGGAATTAATTCACTGATGGTGCTTTAGGCTCTCATAACCAATAAATTGACCTCTAAACTTTCTTGCATTGTTGCATACATGAGCTTTTCGGGGGCCACCAAATATCCATTCCATAGCAGCAGTCTTTCAAGACCCTGCAAAAGTCTAAATGCAGGAAGATGTTGGAATTATTACCCATTAGTTTTATTAGGGCTTGAGAAATTCATCCTCAACTAGGTTTTTTTGTTGGTTTTTTGTTTTTAATATGGAGAGGTGACAGCATCTAAGAAAACTGTGTAACAAAATATTATAAGGATTTGTGAACAATTTTACTGTCATTCTACCTAACTTGAATCAGAAACTAAAATTCTAAGTCATTCTAGCTCCTTTTCCCCACTCCCATATTCAGTTGGCAATGCTTATTGATTCTATCTTCTAAATATCCCTTGGATTTGTCTCCAATTCTCAAATACTCTTTATACTTTCTTCATTACCTTACTTGGAAGTGATTAGTGGGAATTGTGAAACTACCTAAATTATATTACACAAAGAAGAAAACAGCCCTTATTGCATTTTCCATCTTGAAAGTAGGAAATATTTACAAATTGCTTGTGATTTTACAGGTTGGGATGACAACATTTCAAATTTTGTATGATGTGATATCAGTCGTGCATATTGCACATGAAGTACCAAGTATGGATTAGTAATTTTTGCAATGAACAATAACTTTTTCTTCTATGCTTGGTTGCTTGAAGATACTGCTTTGTGTATGAATAGAGAGAAGAGGAATGGTGGTTGATGAATAGTGATGTGAACTTGTTTGTACTGTGTTATTAAATTGAGATGGAAATGTTATTGGATTTCAGAAGACGTGTATTAAAGCTGTTCCGAAGAAAAATCTAGTTCATTCTGTTGGCATACATATGTGCCCACAAAACCATTTCACTGTTGTCTGGCTGCCCTGGTGCTATGTCTTCAACCTTACATACTCCATCTCTTCTTGCAGCATTTCCTGTGCCCAATTCAGTGTGGGTTGGGGGCAGGGAAAGTTGGGGAAGACGGCACATGGGAATTAAGAGTGCATGGAAAAGGATAAAAGACTGGGTTCATCTTTTCTTTAGAAAAAACATGCTATGCCAATCATTGTGATATGGTAGTAAGACCTGGTCTTTACCTTTGAGTTCTTCATAATTTATCTAAAAGGTTCTAAGTACTGTAGTATAACAAAACATGGTATGAGAGCACAGGAAGGAGTAACTTCACTTTCCCCAAGCTGTGAAAGACATTTATAGGAATGAAGTAACTTCTTTTTTTTAAAAAAAAAAAAAAAGTAAATTTTATTTAGTTTTTCATGTGGCCTTTGTTGCTCCAAGACTTCATTGTGCATGTGGTGCTGGGTTGAACTCGTGTCCTTGAGCATGCCAGACAAGTGCTGTGAATTGCTCTGCTACTGCTCCAGCCCCATGAAATAACCTTTAAATCTGCCTTTTTAAACCATTTTCATTTCTTATTCTTGTTTAAAGTAACCTTTTTTTTTTTTTATTGAGAGAGGGAGACAGAGAAAGAATATCAGTTTTATTTATTTTTTCATCTCGTCTGTTTCTCCAACACTTAGTTGTGTATGTGGTATTGGGGTTTGAAGCCAGGTCCCCATACGTGCCTGGCAAATGCTCCATCTGCTGAGCCACCTCTCCAGCCCCTATTGACATAAATTTTATATGCAAAAATGTGTATATTTTTTGTTCATAGCTTAATGGATTTTGATAAACATATGTACCTATGTAGCTATTACCCAAGAAAGTGTTTTCAATACCTCATTCCAGGGAATCGACTTATTCCCCCCACCCCCGGTTTTTAAAAGAGAGAGGGATAGTGAGAGAGAGAAAAAATCAGTTTTATTTAGCCTTTCACGTAGCCTTCATTGCTCCAAGACTTCCTTGTGTACGTGGTATTGGGGTTTGAACCTGCATCCTCATGCATAACTGCCAAGCCACTGTTCAGCCTGCCTTAGTCCCTTTAAAGTCAATTCCTTCTTCCACTCCAGTAACTGCTGATCTGATTTCTATCTTAAAGATTTGTTTGGCTGCTTCTAGAACTTCATGTAATAGGATCATGCAATAGTCACTGCGATTGGTTTTTTTTGTTTAACATAATTTAAAAAATTCATCATGGGGTTGGACTGGGGGCTCAGTGGTTGGAGTGCTTGCTTGGCATGCACAAGAACCCAGGTTCAAACCCCATCACCACATATACAACTAAATGTTGGAAAAACAAAGGCTAGTTGAAAAAATAAATAAAATTGATTCTATCTTTCTCTTTCTCATTCTGTCCCTTTCTCTTAAAAAAAAAATTCATTCTGGTTAGTGTATGAGTAAGTAGTCAGTTCTTTTCTGTTGCTGAGTATTATTCCTTTATACCTATTTATGGACATTTGTATTGTTTCCAGTTTGGGGCTACTATAAAATTTCTGTCCATGTACAAATCCTTGTGTGAATGTTTTTATTTCTGTTGAGTAAACAACAAAGAGTGGAATTATTCATTGACTAGGTAAGTGTATGTTTAACTTTGTAAGAAACTATCGAATGTTTTCCAGAGTGATTACATAGCAGCATATGAGCATTCTGGTAGCTCAGTTCTCACCAGCATTTAATATTGATAATCTTTTCAGTGATATACGTGGGTGAATGTGAAATGGTATCTTACTATAGTTTTAATTTGCATTTCCATGTTAATTAATGAGGTTGAACACCCTTTTATGTGCTCATTGTTCATTCATATCTTTGTGAAGTATTTCTTTAAATCTTTACCCATTAAAAAATTGAAAGTGTAATTTACATATATTAAGTTTACACTATTTGGACACTTCTGAATTTAGACAAATGCATATATTTGAATAATTACCACCAAAATTAAGCTATAGAATAATTCTGTGGTCTTCTCTCCCATTACTTTCCTTTTGTCATCTACTCTTCTTTCTGCCTATAGCCTTAGGGAACCACTGGTTTATTTTCTGACTATAATTTTGTCTTTTCCAGAATGTCATATAAGTGGAATCATGTTGTGTGTAGCATTTTAAATCTAGGTTCTGTATTGTAAATGCACTTACACTTTCTGCCTGTTGTGCATATCAGTAGTGTTTTATTGCTGAAAGCATTCCTTTATATGAGTCTAGCATGGTTTGTTTATCCATTCACCATTTGAAAGATATTTGGTAGTCTTCTCGAACTATGAATAAATCTACCACAAATATTTGTGTACACTTTTTTGTGTGAATGTATACTTAATTCTCTTGAGTAAACACCTAGAAAAAGAATTAGTAGATCTTATAGAAATGTTTGTTTACATTAATCTGTCATATTGGGGTTGGAGTGGTTGCTCAGTGGTTACAGCACTTGCCTGGCATGCGCAAGGATGCAGTTTTGAACCCCAGCACCACATACACAACTAAGTGCCAGAAAAACTAAAACAAGATGGAAAAAAATAAATAAAATTAACTTTCTCTTTCTCTCTGTCCCTCTCTCTTAAAAAAAAAAAAACCCTGTCATATTATTTTCCAAAGTGGATATGCCATTTTGAATTAATATAAATAGTATACAAGGGGTGAGTGGTTCTCTGTACTCTTTAGCATTTGGAATAGTGAGTTTTTTTATTTTTTAAGAGAGGGAGAAAGAAGGAATCAATTTTTATTTAGTCTCTCATATAGCTTGTGTTGCTCCAACACTGTGTTGTGTACGTGGTACTGGGGTTTGAACCCACATCCGTGCGCATGCCTGGCAAATGCCGTAACTGCTGAGCCACCACTCCAGCCCCGGAATAGTGAATTTCTTAAGAGTACTACTAGTATAGTCAGGTGTTCCTGCTTTAATTTGTACTAGGTACCAGCAGTTTACTTATCATTGCTTTTGGACTATCAGTGCAAATATAAGCATAGTTGTTCATTGTATTCTGTATTATTCAGAAAGTGTTTTCAATACTGAATGTTTCTTTTTTACCATATTTTTTGATGGGGCATTACAGTTGTACATGATGGTGGGATTCATTGTTAAATACTCATAGGCACACAGTATAATATATTTAACTAATGTAATTCCCTAGTATTCCCCTAACCCTGACCCTTTGCTCTACTCTGCTGGTCTGATTTTTGCAATAACCCCCTCTCCACAACACACTTCTCTTTTTCTTGATCTTTTTCCTCTAGCTTGCATATATGAGAGAAAGCACGCCACCCTTGACTTTCTCAGTTTGCCTTATTTCACATAAGGTAATGTTAGCGTGGTCCATCAATTTTCCTGCAAATGATCCAATTTCATTTTTTGTGACTGAATAATACTCCATTGTGCATATATACCACATTTTCTTTATCCATTCGTCCCTTGGTCGACACCTAGGTGGCTTGGTATCTCAACACTGAATATTTCAATTAATGGTTTTTAAAATTCACATAAAATATCTTCTTTTTAAAAATGATAACATCTTTTTAAAATTGGTACTTTATGATTATGCACAATAGTTGGAATTGTTATATCATATTCATGCATGCACATAATTTGATCAGTCTCATTTCCCAGTACCTTCCCTTTCCCTCCCCTCCTCCTCCTGAAATGTCTTCTTTGATGATTAGTTGATAACACCTGATGAACAAGTAATACAGAAAAGTCTAGCTATGTCTTTAGATTCATTCATATTTAAGGCAAAAGTATAGTTCCTCAGGTGATACATTGACTTCTTCACATCTGCAGCTTGTGTTTCACTTTGGCATATCACACTGTATTGTACATTGGCAGTGCCTTAGTTCCTTTTGTTGATGTTTCTTTAGGGCTTTTTTTTTTTTTTAACAATGTTAAATGTAGAAGTTTTTATTTCTTAATCATTGTATGTGCTTCTCCAGCTGGAAAACTTTAATAAGCAATGTTTTGGTTTTTTCTTTATAAACTGAATGATTAGCCTAAAATAATGCCTCAAGTGGAACCATATATATTATTCACTGGAAGACATAATATATGTAAGCCAATGGAAAGATTACTTTTGCAATATTTTTGTTTCTTACCTGCAATTTTGTGAATAAAGTCTTTGAAGTGGATCCCTTCTTTTCATGAGTCAGAAAATGGTTAGGTCAGTTTCATCTTTTTCAGCATCTTGAAATGTGTGTTAAGAATGTAAGTCTTCTGATCTCCCCTGATTAATACAGTGATTCATTTTTAGATACAAATTAAATATAAGTAGATTTTCTGTTGTTTTAAAACAGAATATTAGGAAATTCCAAACCAAACCAAAATAAAACTATCTGTGCAAAACAAGTTTAAGACAAAAATTTAAATTTACAAATATTGCAAGCAAAACAATGTTTTTACACCTTTAAAAAAATTTTTTTATGGAGTTGTTGTACAATGATAAATGCATTTAAAGTAACAGTATGATATACATATGTTCTTAAACCAGAATTACTCCCACATCACCCACACCTCTTGATTCTTCTGTATTTCTTCCCTACAAGTAATATAAATGCTTAGATTATGAATTTTCCAGAATTAAATTATTGCATTGGGTTCTCAGAGGGGTAAAGGGTGTGCTGCATTAATTGTCTCCCTAAATCCCTTCCTATTCTCCCTCTCGCCCTCCCTCTCCCCTCCTACTCCCCCCAGCATATCTGTGGTTGCCCTAGATATGTGTTGTTCCGCCTTTGCTAAGTCTAATACATGAGTTTGGCTACCTTTCACTCAGGGCTGAGTTTAGCTCCAGTCCCTCCTTCACAAATGAATGAAAACATTTGACCCTTGACTCTCTGGGTTTGGCTAGAATTTAGAAATATTAAATATTTCTAAATAGAATGAAGAAATATTACAAGCAAAACAGGGTTTTTATTTCTTAGTGTGTTTTTGCCTAAGTCAAGGAAAATGTTAGGACTTCAAAATAACAATTTTTAGATGATAATGAGATATAGAGATTATAAGAGATAAAATCAAAGATAGCTAGTAAAAGCATAAAAAGTACTGAGAACAAAAGTTTATTTCCAAGCTTGTATATATTTTTACATAACACCTATTTCCAGCCACACATTCTATCAGAGTCACCAGATTGAATTCATTACCACACCTCACGTAGCCTCAGAAAAATAACAGAATGAGTGGAAAAGGCTTAATAAATAATAAAACCTAACCAATTTTTTTTATTATAAGAGAGAGGGACAGTTTGAGAGAGAAAGACAATTAGTTTTATTTAGTTTTTCACGTGTTTTCATTGCTCTGACATTGCATTGTGTACGTGGTGCTGGGGTTCCAAACCGTGTCCTTGCGCATGCCAGGCAAGCACCATAATCGCTGAGCCACTGCTCTAGTCCCCTAACCAGTTCTTTGAAAAAATAATTTTGACCTTATGGACCCCCAAAAGGAATCCTGGGCACTTTCGGGGATCTTTGGACTATATTTTGAGAACTACTGCTCTAGCGGGTGGTGTGCCTTTAGTTCTTTGTAGTAGTATTTCAGCCAGATATTGAGAATCTGCTCTGGACAGAATGTTCATGATCATTGTACTGCTTGACTTCTAGTATTTCAGTTCTCCCCTGAACCTGATTGTCAGTTGTACTCTGATAGTCCTTGAACAACATGAAGAGATGAAATTGGAAAGGTAGAGTGGGCCTGAAAAAAGGCCTAACCCTTTATATATTCTTATGTTATACTGTCATATATCATATCAAAAATATCTACTATCATTGCTTCGGTAGTCCTCATCATTTTTCCCCTGGGAAATTGAAATAGATTCTTAATGGGATCTGTTTTTTCTTCATTTAAATCCAATAAGCTGTTGGGAATGCAAACTGGTTCAGCCACTATGGAAAGCAGTGTGGAGAATCCTCAAAAAACTAAGGATGGAACTACCTTACGACCCAGCTATCCCACTCCTGGGTATTTTCCCAAAAGAGTTAGAATCAGTGTATTATAGTGATGTGGCTTCCTCATTGTTTATAGCAGCTCAGTTTACTATAGCTAGATTATGGAACCAACCCAGATGCCCCTCACTCGACAAGTGGATACAAAAGCTTTGGTACATTGGTACATATATACAATGGAATACTACTCGGCCATTAGAGAAGACGATATTATGGCTTTTGATATCAAATGGATGGAGATGGAAGGAATTCTGCTAAGTGAAGTATCCCAGTCTCAGAGACTCAAGGGCTGAAAGGTATTTCTCATCTGTTGAAGCTGGAATACATGGGGAAGCAGTATGTTAGACAGCTAAGCTAATAATAACTTCAAATTGTATGATTCTCAACACAACAGGGAGACAACTACCTAGGACACTTGAAGGCGTAGAGAGGGGGTGGGGGGGTATAGGAAGAAATCCTAGGAGACTGGAGGGTGGGAATATGGGGGAATCATCTCAGAAGGAGCTCCCTGTCCTACATGAGATATGCATTTAACTCAGGAGTTCTTCTGGGGGAAACAGCAATAGGGGGAACCCAAGCTGGGCATCCATGATATGGCATTAGTCCTGGATAACTTAAGTATATATACATTGGCTCTTGAATGTTTGATAATGTTTCCACCTCAATTGTATCTCTATATCCATCTAATAAATAAAAAAAAAATCTAATTAGCTGTCATTGTGATTGATAGAAACTTTGACCATGTGATAACTCCTGTGCAAATGGTAGAGCTCATCAGAAGTTTCTTAATGCCTTTTAAAAATTCAAGTTTGGGCTCCTGTTCCTTAATACATGAGTGAGTTTATTTGAGATTTTGTCCCTGTCTTCTCCAGCCTGATTTCAAATTTGTTTTATGCTGCAGTAATAATAGAATCCATGCACTGGAATTTGTTTTACATGCTGTTTGTACCTTAGTGTGTGATTCTTCTTCCTGTAATGTTTTCTCCTCCTGATTTGCTCTAAGACCAACCTGCCCCTTCTTCAAGGCTCAACTCAGATGTCATTATCTCTGGTTGAACTCAGCTCCTTTGAAATATATAAACCAGAGATGAGCTAGAATATTGTTAAAATGTTCATTAATAGCATGACCTGTTAAACAATTAACACTCAGGTTTTATAAATTAGTATGGCAAATTGTGTAGTGAAATCCTAGTACCAAATAGCCAATTCGTTGGGAATCCCTGGTCAGTTTCTCTGCAACTTAATACTTCACATGTGCTCTCTCTTCACCACAAGTTCTACTGGATAAGAGCTGTCATATAATCATTAACATTATTAGGAATCAATGTGTGGAATTTAAAAGCCTCAGAAAATGAGTATATCAGAAAGCGGAAAATTTATCCTTCATTTACCTTTTCCTAAAAGATAACCCAGAAAAATGCGTAGAGCATTCATGTGATCGAGGTAGTAAATGGTGGACATTAAATAATTAAAGTTACAAAGTCTACGAATATAAGGGATTCTAAAAGTTTATAAGGGAGCATATAACCTAATTTGGAATTTAAGAGAAGGCTTTTTAAAGGAAGTACCATTTAAGCTGAATTCTGAAAGAGAAAAATAATTATTAGACAACCTGTGGTAGCAGCAAGTATGGAAGCTGTGAGGGGCTAACGTAATGAATAAAATGAAGCATGGCATAAATAAAAGCTGAAGAGATGGGTAGGAGCCAGGTAGTACGGAGTTAGAGATTATGCTATTTTTCCTTTTATGAAAGCTAGAAGTGGTAGACTAAGGATTTATGATGAAATAATAGCAGCAATAGCTAAAGCATATGTAGGGCTTCTAAGTGCTTTACATGTATTAGCCACTTTAATTCTTGCAGCCTGTGAATCAGGTCTGTTTTTGATCCTCATATTAAAGATGAGGAATATGAGGGACAGAGAGGTTAAGGAACTTGCTCAAGGTCACCCATCTAGAGTGGCACAGCTGAATATTTCTGTTCTAGAATCTGTGCACCTGGTGCACTATTCTTTCATGGTACCTTTCTGTACTTAAAGAATTTATAACTAAGCTGTACAACTTGTGGCTGAATAGTTACAGCAAAAGGACAGTTTCCTGTTACAGCGTTTCCTAAATATGATATCCATACTATTAGGTGGTATGTGAATGAATGAATACTTTTTTTTTAAAACTATACGTTCTTTTTTTTTTTTTTTTCTCAGAGAGGAGGGCAGTGAGAGAGACAATCATTTGTTTTAATTGAGTTCTTCACATGGCTTTCATTGCTCTGACACTTAGTTGTGTATGTGGATGCTGGGGTTTGACCTGTGTACTTGCGCATGCTAGGCAAACCTGGGTCCTTGCACGTGCCAGGCAAGCTCTCCAACCACCGACCTACTGCTCCAGTCCCACACGAACACTTTTTAAAAAATTAATTTTTTGTTACTGGGGAGTCATTCCTCGGACTTGTGCTGGGGTTTGAACTCCTGTACTTGCACATGCCAGGCAAGTGCCGTAACTGCCAAGCCACTGCTCGAGCCCCCAGTGAACATTTTTTAATAAGTGTATTCTGATAGGTATTGGGTGTGTGTTAGTTACCCAGGGCTTCTGAAGTATATCCCTATCCATTTTTATTTTTATATTTGAGACAGAATCTTACTAAGTTGCCAAGGCTGGCTTCAATCTTGTGATCTACCTGCTTCTGCCTCTGATGTAGCTGGGGTTATGGGTATGTACCAACAAACCCAGTCACTATATAAATATATATATATAAATGTATATATATATATATTTATATATATATGTAATTTTTTTTAAGAGAGGGCGGTGAGAGAAAGAGAGAATCAAATTTATTTTTAGTTTTTCATGTGGCTTACATTGATCCTACGCTTCTTTGTGTACATGGTGCTGGGGTTCGAACCCACGTCCTCACGCATGCCAGGCAAGCACCATAACTGCTGAGCCACCGCTCCAGCCTCTCACAGCATATTTTTGATACCCATGTTTATTCATATCATAAAAGGAATACTAGAATTTTCTGAGGACTGAGCATGAAAATTTCAGATATTTAGAGATCTTTGTACATGCTATTCAGTCCATAATGCATAACTGGACTCCAACTTTGCAGAAATGGGGTCTAGTACTCTTGGGTGGAATGATTGCAGTATTTTCCTATGGCCTGGTTGGGTCTATTCTTCAACTCGAAAAGTTTTATATATGTATCCTCATGCCACTTTTACAGTTCAGTCATTTTCATTAAATTTACGGGGTTGTACAGCCATCACCATTATTTTAAGACATTTAAGACATTTTAAACTCCCCCCAAAGAAACTTAGTGCCTGTTCTCACTCCTTTTCCCAGGCAGCCATTAATTTACTTTGTGACTCTGTAGATTTTATCTTTTCCTGGACTGTCCATATAATTGGAATCACAACATGTGATACTATGCCTAACTTCTTTTGCATAAAATGTTAATTCATGTACATTGTTTTCTTTTCATTGCTTAGAAGTACTCTGCTTTGTGGATATACTAAATTTTGTTTTATCTCTTTATCGATTAATGAACATTTGGGTGGTTTCTGCTTCTTGGCTATCAGTAATGTTGATATGAACTTTCAAATACAAATCTGATTTCATGTCTATTAGGGAGAATGGAATTGCTGGGTTTTCTGATAAATCTTTATGAAACATTTTAAGGAAAAGCTGAACCGTTTGCTTCAGAGTGGCTGTGCCTTTCCAGATCCCCAATTTTCCACATCCTTCCAATATTGTATTTGTCAGTTAAAATTTTCCAGTTATTGTTGATGTGAAGTGGTATCCTATTATAGTTTTAGTTTACATTTACGTAATAACTAGTGATGTTAAGCCACCAGTTTTTCAAGTCCTGTTTGTCCATTTGTATGTCTGATGAAATGTCTGTTAAAATCTTTTGCTCGTTTTAAAAGTGTTATTATATTCTTTTTGTTGGTTGTATTAATTTATTATATGTTCTTGTTAAAAATCCCTTATTGTGTATGTGATTTCAGTTATTTTCTCCCAGTCTTTTGTTTTCATTTTCTTTCTTTTTAAGAGAAAGGGATAGTGAGAGAGAGAGAAAGACAGAGACAGAATCAATTTTTTAATTTAATTTTTCATGTGGCTTTTGTTGCTTGGAAACTTAGTTGTGTACGTGGTGCTGGGGATTGAACTCGTGTACTCTTGAATGCCAGGCAAGTGCCGTAACTGCTGAGCCACCACCCCAGCCCCTGTTTTCACATTCTTAATAGTGTTGTTTGAAGCAGAGAAGTTTTCCATTTTGATAAAGTCCAATTTGTGTTTTTTTCCTCAACTGTAGATTGTATTTTTGCGTCATATTTAAGAAATTTTTACCTAAAACAAGATCATGTTTAGAAGCTATAGGTTTTATATTTAGGCCTATAATCTTTTTTGGATTACTTTTTTTTTTTTTTCAAAGAGGGAGGGACAGTGAAAGAGAAAAAGAGAAACAGTTTTATTTAACTTTTTAACTTTTCATGTGACCTTGGTTGCTCTGAGACATTGTTGTGTACATGGTACTGGGGTTTAAATTTGCATACTTGGGCATGCCAGGCAAGCACCGTTACTGCTCTACCACTGCTCTAGCCCCTTTACTATAATTTTTGAAATATTTTCTTAGTGTTTGTTTTGTGACTATAATATCTGTTAATTTATTACAGTGGACTTCAGATTGATGTTAATTTAGTTCCAGTAACATGCAGAAATTTTGCTCCAATGTTGATCATGGTAAAATTTCCTTCTTCATTTTGCTACCATTGTCATTTATTCCTATATCTCATAAGACCACCAATATTTTGTCTTTTCTTGGTGCAGGGGTACTGGGAGTTGAACCCAGGGGCACTTAACCACTGAGCCACATTCCCAGCCCTTTTTATTTTGAGGTAGGGTCTCACTAAGCTACTGAGGCCTGTCTTTGAACCTGCAGTTCTCCTGCCTCAGCCTCCTGAACTGCTGGGAATAGTGTGTCTTAATTGCTTTAAGCAATCCTTTGTTTTTAAAAGAAGGTAAAAAGAAGAAAAGAATATTTTGCGTTAATTTCTGGTGTCTTGCTTTGCTGTTGTTTCCCGAGTGCCTTCCTTAGTCACTTATGTTATTTGAAGGTATATACTGTAGTTTCAAATTTTTTTGTGTGTAATTGCCCTTTTAATTCATTAAGAGGAGAAAAATGAAAAATGTGCTTTTATACTGCCTAGATCATTATCTGTATGGATAATATTTGTTTCCTTAAGGGGGTTTGAACTAACATCACCTTTTCAGCTTGAAGGACTTCTTTGATATCTCTTATAAGGTAGGTCTATGAACAACAAAATCTCATTATTTATCTTGGCATATCTTCATTTTCATTTTTGAAAGATAGTTTTGCTGTATGTAGGATTCTTCATTGGCATTTATTTTTCCTTCTAGCACTTTTAGTATGTCATCCCACGGTTTTCTGCCCTCAATTGTTCTGATGACAGAATAACTGCTGATCATATTGTAGTTTCTTTACAAGTGATGAGTTGTTTTTCTTATGCTACTTTTAAACTTTCTCTTTTTGAATGATTTGATGTGATAGTTGTGTGTTGCTGTGTTGAGTGTGTCTGGAGTTTGTTAAACTTCTTGACTATGTGTGTTAATTTTACTTTTTTTAGAGAGAGAGGGACAGAGAGAGAGAGAAGAGAGGGAATCAGTTTTATTTAGTTTTTCATGTGTCTTTCATTGTTCTGACACTTTGGTATGTACAACACTTCCTTGTGTACGTGGTGCTGGGGTTCAGACCCACGTCTTTGTGCATGCCGGGCAAGTTCTGCAACCATTAAGCCACTGGTCCAGCCCCTCCTATATATTTTTAATCTCATGCAAATCTGTTTATTCCTTTATCCCCATTCTGGACTATATCCAGTCATTACCCTCAACTGAGGAAGCAAGTTGCTTTCTGTTCCTTAGAAGACAAGACTCTAACCTATGTCATTAGTATTGATTTCACAGTCTGAGGAAGATAGGTTTAACTTTCTTTTCCCCATTTCTTAGTAGTAACTCTGAGAAATGTACTTAGTTTTCTGAATTTTCTTGTATGAAATATGATGATGAACAGTATTCTATCAGGTTGAGGTATGACTTAATTGATATGTGTGTAAAGCCATTAATTAGCACAGTGCCTTGTATCTTGAAAGTATATTTTTTCCCACCTGATGTTCTCCCAGCCCTTTTTTTAAATAAGCAGTTTATATGAAATAATGGAACACTGTGCTTAAGTATAACAGTTCCATTATCACGAAGCTATCAATTATTTCAAAGTTATATGTGAATTTCACTCTGCCTTCCAACACATTTAAGTAACACATCATCCCTAGTCCGTAGCACCCTGATTAGTTTAAGAAAATATGCTTTTTTTTTTTTTTTTTAAGAGAGAGGTGCAGTGAGGAGAGAGAGAAAGAAATAATTTTATTTAGTTTTTCATGCAGCTTTCGTTGCTCCGAGACTTTGTCATGTACGTGGTGCTGGGGTTTGAACTGCATACTCACACATGCCAGGCAAGCACGGTAACCGCCAAGCCACTGCTCCAGCCCCCAGGAAATATGCTTTTTTATTAAAGTATAATATATTAAGAGTTTTCCCTTTACCCCAAGGAAGAAATTATTTTTCCTTCCTTAATGAGACTGTTAGACTTTTCATTTTGAAGAAAATTCTAAACTTGTGCACATAAGTATTTCAGTGAATTTCTGTAGATCCCAACTATAGGACAGTTAGCACATTTAATAATTTAATATTAATGTAGCAGTAGTATATGGTACTCCAGTTTTTCTCCAGTGTCCTTACAAATTTTTCCCTATCAGTCCAGAATCATGCACTTCATGAGTTACCATATTTCTTTATTCTACTCCAGTCTACATTGTTTCCTTTACCTTTCTTTGACTTTAATGATGTTGACACTGTCAAAGGCCAGTTGTTTTATAAAATGTTCCTCAATTTGAGTATTTTTCCTCATAATTTTCTTTATGGTGCATTTTTAGGTAGGAATAGTATGTAAGAGATTTACATGAACGATTCCATGTTCTTTTCAGTGCATCACACTGAGATATTTCTGATGCCGTTTTAGTCTCCAATTGATGATGTTAATGTAGATAACATGTCTATGCTAGTGTAGCAGGTTTGTCTAAAGGTATCATTTTGTTTGTTGTTAATAAGTGTTCTATGGGGAGATGCATTGAGATGGTGTGATTATTCTTTTTCCTCCTAAACTTGGATCCAGTAGTTTTTGCATCATTTGATGATGCTTGTTTGAAACAGATATTAAAATTTCAAAAATACATTCTTGATTCAGGTTTAGTGTTCCTTAGAGATCTCTCTTTATCTGATACTGTTAATTAACTAAATATTTTGTTGTCTGTTTATGTCATGTTTTAATTATTTTATGACCTTTAGGTTCATGTACTGGACAGACTGGGGAGAAGTGCCAAAGATAGAACGTGCTGGAATGGATGGCTCAAGTCGTTCCATTATAATAAACACAGAAATTTACTGGCCAAATGGATTGACTTTGGATTATGAGGAACAGAAGCTTTATTGGGCAGATGCAAAACTTAATTTCATCCACAAATCAGACCTGGATGGAACAAATAGGTAAGACTGTTATATTAGTTTTTTTTTTTAATGTAAGAAAACTCATGCTGGTTTACTGTATAGTAATCAAAGTATAAAGGCTAATTAAGGAGAAATTAGTGTATTTTTGGTTAAGTGTTGGGAAGAACAGGCTTTGATTTTTTTCAAAAGTAATTACATTGGTCATCCACTGAAGTAGTTTTAGAAAGTATGGATTGTATTTTTCTCCTTTCTTACTGTGAGCTGATTTAGTTCTTTAGTGCTTTTCAACAAGGAAGAGTATCTTTACTCCATCCTAGAGTATTTAGAAATCTGTGGAAGTTTGAGGGCCTCAGAGTGCCACCAGCATTTTAGCTTCTTGGGAAAAAGGGATGCCAACCATACGGCAGTGTGCTGGACATAAACACAACAAAGAATTATCTCACTTTAAATTACCTGTAGATCTCCCAAGTACTATTTGTGGAAGTTTGTTTGACAAATCTCTATATTAGACCAAGTTATCTTAATATTGTTTTCTGTTGTATAACAAGAATGCTGAAGACTGGATAATTTATAAAGAGATTTATGCTAGGCATAGTGGCACATGCCTGTATTCCCAATAATTCAGGAGGCTAATGCAGGAGGAACATAAATTGGAGGCCAGCCAGTGCAACTTAGACCCTGTCTCAAATTAAAAAGGGCTGGGAATAGCCAGGCATGGTGGTACATGCCTGTAATCCCAGCAGCTCAGGAAGCTGAGACAGGAGGATTGCAAGTTCAAAGCCAATCTTAGCAACTTAGGTAGACCGCATCTACTGAAAAAAAAAAAAAAAGGTCTGGGGATATAGTGGTAAGAGTGCTTCCCTTCCCTAGCAAGATGAAGGGCCTGGGCTCAAGCCCCAGTACTTCCAAAACCCAAACAAATACAAAAACAGAAAAACAAACCCAAAAGCATTTATTTTGCTCAGGGTTCTAAAGACTGAGAAGTTCATGATTAGGCACCTATATCTGGTGAGGACTTCATGTTACACTATAACATGGCAGAAAAAGTAGAAGGTCAAGTAGGAATGTACAGAAGAGGTGAAGGGACAAAGTGGGGCACAGATGCTTTATAAAAACCTGCTCTTGTGATAACTGATCCTTTTTTCTGGGAACTCTGTTAATCCCTTTGTAAAGGTGGAGTCCCCAGTGATTCAGACATTTCTTAATGGCCCCATCCTCTTGATACTGTTACTTTGCCAGTTAAATTTCAACATGAATTTCTGTGGGGACAAACCATATCGAGACCATCAGGGTTAGCCTGCATTTCTGTAAAGACCCCAATATAAATAGTTTAGACTTTGTGGACTTAGCTCTGGTTCAGCTTACTTGTCCTACCCTTTCTAGTTTGACATCACCTGTAGGTAACTCATAAGGGAATGGGCATGGCTGTGTCCCAGTAAAGCTTTATTTGTAAAACAGCCTCTGGGATGTAGTTCAGCGACCCCTAAATTTAGAGAAAACCTACTGCATATATCACATATCCCAATATCCCAAGGAAGATAAAATATATAATATAGATACATGGATTTTCTTTGGCCTTTTTTTCTCTGACACTCAGTTGTGTGTGTAGTGCTGGGGCTGGTATCCAGATCCTCGTGCATGCCAGACAAGCACTGTAACCGCTGAGCCACCACTACAGCCCTTATGGTCAGATTTTAAAAGGCACTTTATATTTACTTTCCTGGTTTTTCTTTTTTTTTAAAGAGAGAGGGACAGTGAGAGAGAGAAGAGAGAGAAGAGAGAGAAACAATTTTTATTTAGTTTTTCATATGGCTTTTGTTGCTCCGAGACTTTGCTGTGTACGTGGGTGCTGCGGTTTGAACTCGTGTACTTGTGCATGCCAGGCAAGTGCTATAACCACCGAGCCACTGCTCCAGCCCCACGTGTTTTTGATTATGTGGGTTTTGGTGGTCTTATTTCTACGATTCCACCAGAGGTGAGTCTTAGGTAGTTGAAGGATTATTTAAACTGTAACTTAGTAAATTCTCTGAATTATGAAAAGTTTAAAGAATTTAATCAAATTTTTTGTTATACAATATTTTTGTCTTGTTTCAGAAAACTGAAGTGATAGCATTATGGTTTAAAAAACTGAAAGTAAATGTTAAAAAGTACATTTATGATGAAAAAACACAGTTGTTTGTTTCAACTTCAAATTTGGCTTTGAGAGATTCTAGGGGGGATATAATATTGTTAGTTTTTAATTTGAAAGCAAAACTAACATACATAATATAGTAAATACAAACCATATTTATAAAATTGACTGTAAAAGTAACCTTAGGAGTTTGAAAACACAAGCAGGTAAGGGCAAACCAGCAGCATGATATCACTGTCTGTGCAGAAGTAAGCAGAGTGAATTAATGGGGTATCTTACAGGACTTGCAAGTAGGGGAATAGCTTCATCTATTCCCTGGACAGCATGGTGGCCTATTTTAAAAGAGGTAGCAGAAATGAATGGGTGTGTGGTTGTCTACTGTAATTCCAGGCAAGTACAGTATGTCCAAGAACAAAAGCTAGGACTATCTGCTCCAGTGAATGCTCGTATTGTGTGTGGCAGAGCTCTTATCCAGAACAGGGTACCAGAGTGAATAGAAACCAAGAGGAATAGAAACCCAGGGACACTTGGTTTCTAAGATCTCCCAGCTTTTTTTGTCACTGTGACCAAACTACCTGTCAAGAACAACTCAGAGGAGGAAAAATTAATATGAGGATTATGATTTGAGTTCTCAGTCCATTGCTTTGGTCCCAAAATGAGGTAGCACATCATGGGAGAAGGACCCAGTGGAGGAAAGCTGTTCAGATAATGATGGGGTCATGAAGGGGAGAGAGAGAGAGAGAGAGAAATTGAGAGGGAAAGAGAGTGCAGCCACAGAAAAGATGCACCTTTGCAGGACACACCCCCAGTGACCACCTCTTTCAGCCATGTCCCATCTGCCTACAGTTACTAGCCAGTCAGTCCATTCAAACTAGGATGGAATGATGAGATTACAACTTGCATAATTTAGTCATTTCACTTCTGAATATTCTTGCATTAGTAGTAACTTAGAGACACCTCATATCCAATCCATAATACCAAGCTATTGTATTTTTGTTTTTTTCCCCATATTTTTGTTGGTGCATTATACTTAAACATAATGGTAGGATTTGTTGTTACATATTTCTGCATGCACACAATATAACAGTATAATTTGACCAGTATCATTTCCCAGCATTCCAGTTTCCTTGCCCTCTCCCTGACCCTGGGCTCTTTATTGATCTCCCTTTGAATTTCATGAGATGCCTCTCACCTTCCGTTTCCACTTTCCTCTCTAGCTTCCACATATGAAAGAAAATGTAATCCTTGACATTCTGAGCTTGGTTTATTTTGCTTAACACAGTGTTCACAGGTTCTACCCATTTTTCCTACAAATGACATCATTTCATTCCTTATGCCTGAATAACACTCTGTTGTATATAGACACCATATTTTCTTCATCCATTCATCTGTTGATGGACACCTAGGGTGGTTGCACAGTTTGGCCATTATGAATTGTTCTGCTATAAACGTGGGTATGCATGTATTGCTATAGTATGATGTCTTTAATCCTTTAGGATAAATACTAAGGAATGG
Organism: Aplodontia rufa; assembly: GCA_004027875.1. Classification (NCBI taxonomy): domain Eukaryota; kingdom Metazoa; phylum Chordata; class Mammalia; order Rodentia; family Aplodontiidae; genus Aplodontia; species Aplodontia rufa. Next base: position 10,949 of record PVKS010021039.1, on the reverse strand, counting down.
TATAACAAGCTATTGTATTTTTTTATCACTACATGAAAAAACAGGAGTACATTCTGTGAAGTTAGGAAAACTATTTTGAAAACTTACTTCTAAAATTTTAGGAACTAATTTTATATAGACGTGAGAATCAGGGAAGTATCAGGATAAAGTCTTATTTAAAGTTATTGTGAAGAAGAAAAAATAAAGAAGAAGAGTTTTTACATATCAAATCCCCAGAAAAACATGACCTTAGAAGAGATTAAACTTTTATTTTAAATTGTGAATTTTGTCATCTCATTTCTCAATTTTTCTCATTTTGTTTTCTTCTGCAACATATATTGGTTTATTACTAACTTTCAGCACATTTTTTTCATTCCCTGTTTTGTTTTAAGAAAGAGGTACAGTGAGAGAGGGAGAGAAAGAGAAAAGCAATTTTTATTCAGTTTTTTATGTGACTTTCATTGCTCTGACATTTTGTTGTGTACATGGTGCTGGGGTTTGAACCCGCGAAATTGCGCATGCCAGGGAAGTGCCATAACTGCCGAGCTACCACTCCATCCCCATTCCATATTTTTTATTGTTGCATTATAATTCTGCATAATGATGAGATTCATTATTACAAATTTGTATGTATACACGATATAATAATTGGTCACTATTCCCTAGTATATCCTCTTTCCCTTCCTGTCTCCCTCCTGTTCGTCCCTTTCCCTCTGCTCTACTGGTCTCTCTTCTGTTTGTATGAGATCATCTTCCCTTTTTTTCTCTGCAGCTTCTGTATATGAGAAACATATATATGATCCTTGACTTTTTGGATTTGAGTTACATTGTTCAATATTACACTCTGAATTTTCATCCATTTTCCTGCAGATGACATAAATTTGTTCTTTATGGATGAATAAAACTTCATTGTGTATGATATATTTTAAAAAGCTCTGTGTGTTATGTGTGTGTATGTATACATAACATACACGCACACACACACACACACACATATATATATATAGAGAGAGAGAGAAAGAGATTGTGCACGCATGCATGAGAGAACATCACATTTTCTTCATTCATCCATTGAGAGATACCTAGGCTGGTTCCATAATTTGACCTTTGTGAATTGTGATGCTGTAAACAGGGTATGCATGTATCATTATAGTATGCTGACTTTAATTCTCAGGATAAATACTGAGAAGTGATGCAGCTGGGGATATGGTGGTTCCCATTCCTAGTCTTGTCTTTTTTTTTTTTTTTTTTTTTTTTTTTTTTTTTTTTTTTTTTTTTTTTTTTTTTGGTACAAAGGATTGAACCCAAGGGTGCTTAACCACTGACTCACATCCCTAGTTCATTTTATTTTATTGTTTTGAGAAAGCATTTCACCAGATTGCTCAGGGTCTTGCTAAACTGCTGTCTTTTTGCCTCTGCCTCGTGAGCCATTGAGATTGTTAGGCATGCACTACCCACGCCTGGCCATTCCTAGTTTTTTGTGGAACCTCCATACTGATCTTGATAGTGGTACTAATTTAGTCCCACCAGCAGTGTAAAAGTATTTTTGCCCTACATCCTCTTCAGTGTTTATTACTATTAGTATTCTTGGTGGCTGCCGTTTTAACTGTAATGAGATGATACCTCAGTGCAGTTTTAATTTGTATTTCCCTAATTAAGAATGTTGGACATTTGTTGGCCATTTGAATTTATTCTTTTGATAATTGTCTGTTTAGTTCATTTGCCCATTTATTGATTGGGTTATTTGTTCTTTTGGTGTTAAGTTTTTTGAGTTATTTATACATTCTAAATAGTAATCCTTCGTCAGAAGAGTAGCTAGCAAATACTCTCTCCCATTCTGTAGGTTCTCTCTTCACGTTCGTAATTGTTTCCTTTGCTGTGAGAAGCTTTTTAATTTCATGCCATTCCATTTATTAACTCTTGATATTATTTCCTGAGCTTTAGGGGTCCTATTAAGAAAGTTGTTGTCCATGCCTGTACACTAGGGTGTTGATGCTATTTTTTCTTCTAGGAGTTGCAAAATTTCTGGTCTGATTCTTAGGTCTTTGATTCATTTTTAATTGATTTTTACAGCAGTAGAGATAGGGATCTAGGTTAATTATTTTTCACATGGATGTCCAGTTTTCCCAGTAATATTTGTTAAGGCAGCTGTCTTTTTCTCTGATTTGTTTTTTGGATACCTTTGTCAAGGGTTAGATGACTATATCTGTGTGGGTTTGTTTCTCTGTCTTCTGTTTTGTTTCATTGGTCTGTGTGTCTGTTTTTATGCCAGCATAGTTCAGTTTTTGTCACTATAGCTCTGTAATATTATTTGAAGCCAGGTGTTGATATCTGTAGCATTGCTTTTTTTTTTTTTTGGTATAGAAGTATTTTGGCTGGGATTTTGGTTCTTCCACATGAGTATTATCACTTTTTTCTAGCTTTGTGAAGAAGGTCACTGGTATTTTGATGGGGGATTGCAGTGCATTTATATATTGCTTTTTGTTAACGTGGCCATTTTAACGATATTCTGCCTATCCACTAACATGGGAGGTGTTTCCTTCTTCTACTGTCTTCAAAAACAGGAATGGTGATGTTAACAGTTGATGACAGTAGCAACAATAAAGAGCTGTGAATTAGATGTGGCATTAAAGAGGTATCAACTGTGCCATCCATAGTCCTAATAACTACAACAACATGACTGATGGGGCAGTAATTATATAAATAGTTCTGAAAGATTGTAGAAATACACTTCAATAAGAAAGGAAACTGGTGTAGGAGGTTAAAAGAAAGTTTTGAATGTTGAAAATGTGAAAACAAAAGTGATGGCTATAAAGTAGGATGAGGAAAAGTTAACAAAGGGAAATTAAAGAGAGAAAGAAAGAATAAGGAAATTTGGCCTCTTCTACTAGGAGGAGAGAAAGAATAATAAGAGAAACTAAAGGGCTTAAAAAAAAAAACCCCAAAACAAAAAAAAATCCTATCCCTCAACAGAAAAATAACAGATAAAAACTGATAAAATTGAAAATATATGTATATGTGTGTGTGTGTGTGTGTGTATACACTAATCTGCAAGCAAGAATGAATGCGCACACAACATACATAAAGGAAATTCTTAATGAAAAATGAAAGATTTTTTTCTATTTAGGTGGTCAAACTGTTGACAGGGATGGATGTTCACTGCTAATGCACCACTGCCATTCCTTCCGTTTCTTCTTGGGCCATACCCCTTTAGAGAGCATGTCTGGGGATTGTTAAACCTTCCCTCTTTTTATGTTGCTCACCAAGCTGACAGCTGAAGTAGTCTGGAAATGAAGGTCCTTGAAATATCTCTCGGCTTCCCTTCCCACCTGTATAAGGTAGGATGGAATGGGACCTACTGTGGGGTGGAATTTTGCCTAGACAGACAAGATTGATGCACTGCTAGGGCAGAGTTGATATACAGTTCTAAAAGAGAAGTTCCTGTGGCTGGCATTTAGCTCTGATGCAGCCTTTGGGACTTGGTCCAGTGGTATTCTGCTCTTGAAAGATGAGATCAACACCCTGGTCAGGTCCAGGAGATGCTGCTGATCTCTATTGGACCACTGAATCTCAGGGGCATCTCAAGAATTCCACTTGAGTTAACCAACCCTCTGCAGGTCTTTGTATACTCCACGACTCACAAATATGGCGTTCCTAGACTCAGTTCCTGAGAGTAATCACACCCACCTATTCAGTTTACCCAGCCTCTTCAGCTGGTTGTGAGAGCTGCAGACTCACAGAGAAAGCTTATTGCACTCCCCTCCATATCTCTGACTTGAGTCCGGTGGGTACAGTCTTCTCTGTGCCTGTTTCAGTTTTATTCTGCTGGGTATATCCTAAACCACATGGTAGGCACTTGCTGGGATAACATGACAATGTATGCTGTGTTTTCCTGGGATCCCACAGCTGCAGACTGCAGCGTGGCCTCCCCAAGATTGCCTTGTTTGTTTGCTAGTTGAGAAACATGGAGCACTTTTTTAAACACCAACCTCTGGTTCTGCTAAGTTCTGTGTGCTTTTCTGTTTTACAGGGTTTTCTGTGTTAAATTTGTCCGTTTTGTTTCTCCGTTTTTGTTACCCCTCTCTGTTACTCCTCCCTCTGGAATGATCTGTCCCTGTCTCTGCCACCAGCATGGTTCCATTTAATGTACTCTTTTTTTTTTTTTTTTTTTGGTCTTCTGGTCTTTCTGGTTCTTTTTGAATCTGTTTGATACTGAATTTCGGGGAATTACTTCTGTCATCCCCCTCACTGAGAAGCAGTGCTCTTAATGCTTGAATCTTGAGCCATGGAGCAACTGGAGAGTGCAGCCGTCCTTTTTATATCCCAGTCTGGGAGGCTTTAAAAAAAACTTCTTGAGTATGTTCTGCATACAGAATCATATCTTCGGTGACTGATGGCTATTTACTTCTTCCTTTTCCATTCTGGATGCCTCCTTTTCTTGCTTGATTACATGGGCTGGATCCTTTGTAAAAATTGTTGCTAACCCAGTCTTTGGTGAAAATCTTTTTTTTTTTTTTTTTTGGCCATGGATATGGGTGTTAGCTGTAGTTGTTTTGTAGAGGGCTTTCATCTGATGCCTGAGGATTACTAATTAAATTGTTTTATTTGTATAGATCTGTTCACCTTTTTTTATTTCTTCTTGAATCAATTTTATTTCTAGGAATGTTTCCATTTCATAAAGTATCCAATTTTTTGACATAAAGTTGACCATAGCATCGCATTTATAATCCTTTTAATTTGTGTAAGTTGATGTCTTTTATCTTTTCCTGGTTACTATAACTGAAGGGTTGCCTATTTTGTTAATCTTTTCAGAGAACCAACTTTGAGTGTTATTGTTTTTTTCTGTTTTCTATTTTGTCAGTTGCTCTTCTGATATTTTTATTTTCCTCCTATACTTGCTCTGGATTTAGTTTACTCTAGTTTGCTAGTTTCTTAAGGTTGAACATGTTGGAGATCTATCTTCTACTGCAGGTATTTGCATTTTATACATTTATTCCTAATTACTCCTTTGGATGTAGTCTATACAATTCTGTATTTCTATTTTCTTTTAGCTCAAAACTCAAAATTTTTTTCTTGTAATTTTTTTCTTTGACCCATTGCTTATTTATAAGAAGTCAAGGAAGAATTTGGAAAAAAAGAGAAAAAAAATTTGATTTTCCAAATTTTCATCTGTTGTTGATTTTTTTTTTTTAATGAATTCCATTTTGGTCAGAGAATGTGATCTATATAATTTCAGTCTTTTGAAATTACCTTTGTGAGCTAGTATGTGGTCTGTCCTAGATAAAGTTCCATGTGTATTTGAGAAGAATGTGTATTCATTCTCTTGTTGGATGGAGTGTGCTATAGATTCTAGGTTATGATGGCTGTTAATATTGTTCGCATTTTCTTTGTCTTTGATAATTTTCTCTCTGTCCTTTTCTTTAATGAGAATAGCGTGTTAACATCTTCAGTTGTATTTTTGAAGTATCTCCTTTTCTGTTCTGTCAGGTTTTTGCTTCATTGGTTTGGGGTTCTGTTTTTTTTTTTGCTTGCTTGTTTTTTTGTTTTTTGTTTTTTTTTTGGTGTTAGGGATTGAACCTAGGGGTGCTTAACCACTAAGCTGCATCCCCATCCTTTTTTATTTTACTTTGAGACAGGGTCTCGCTAAGTTCCTTAGGGTCTCAATAAATTGCTGAGACTGGCTTTGGATTTATGATCCTCCTGCTTTAGCCTCCCAAGCCATTGGAATTATAGGCATGTGCCACAGTGCCTAACTCGGTTTTTACATGTGTATGTTTGTAATTATGTTTTCCTGATGATTTCATTCTTTTTCACAAAATATGCTTCTTTATCTCTGAAAATACCCCCTACCTCATTTTTTGGTACTGCAGATTGATCCTGGGGTGCTTTACCACTAAGCTACATCCTTGACCCTTTTTTATTTTTTATTTTAGGAAAGGGTCTCACTAAGTTGCTGAGGATCTCACTAATTGCTGAGGCTAACCTCAAAGTTGCGACGCTCCTTCAGCCTCCCAAGTTGCTGAGATTATAGGTGTGCTCTAGCCAGCTCTGTTAGGATTAACGTTTGATATAACCTTTTACTGTCAGTTCATTGTGTCGTGTATCTAAAATATGTTACTTGTAGACAGCATAGTTGTATCTTGCTTTGTTTTATTAAGTATTATAGTTTTACCCTTTTGATTGCAGTGTGTATCCATATTTAATGTTAATTATATGATTGGGCTTACTTTTGGACCTTTTTAAAATCTTAGGTTATTTTTGTCTTTTCCGTCTTTTGTATTTAGATATTTTCTTCTGCACCAATTTAATTCCTTTGTAGTCTTCTTTAAATATGTTTTCAGAATTTTAAAAAGTGATTGAGGGATTGCAGTATACATTTTGACAAAATCTACTTCATGGCAATATTAACTTAATTCCTGCCAAATGCAGAAATTTTACTCCAGTATAGCTCAGTTACTTCTCCTTTCCTTTGTGGCATTTTTTATATTATATTGCTATTATAAGCAGTAATGATGTAGTTCTTGTTTTATATATCTTATTTATTTTTATAAAGGTTACAAAAGGGAGAAATCATGATTTTTAGTCTTACTCATTTACATATATACAGTTTTGTTACTCTTTCTGAGGGCTTGAGTTTTGAAGTAGATTATCAGTTTGATTTATTTGTCTTTTCTGGCACACTTTTATAGACTGTAGGGATGAGTAATCTCTTTGACCTCTTTTGGTTTTGTTCTTTTGTTTTTTGTTTTTTCCTTAGGAGAGGGACAGGGAGAGAAAGAAAGATAGAATCAAAGTTTTTCATGTGACTTTTGTTGCTGGGACACTTGGTTGTGTGAATGGTCCATGGGTTTGAAATCGTCTACTTCAGCATACCAGGCAAGCTCTGTAACTACTGAACCACCACTCCAACCCCTCTTCTTTTGTTTTTAATACTAACTTTTTAATGGGATTTGTCCTTAGCTTTTTTTTTTATTTCCATGGGAAATTGGGCTTTTTTGTTTGTTTGTTTTAAACATAGAAACAGGCAGAGTTCATCATCACTTTCTTTTAAAGTGAGAGGGACAGTGAGAGAGAGAGAGAATATTTATTTAGTCTTTCATGTGGCTTTTGTTGCTCTAACACTTCATTGTGTATGTGGTCCTGGGTTTTGAACCCGTGTACTCATGCATGCCAGGCAAGCGCCATAACTGCTGAGCCACCATTGTAGCCCGTCATCATCACTTCTCTAATTTTACTATGTGTATGTTTGAAAAAAACCCAACAGCTTACTTTCTGAGATTTCTTTGTTTCCTTTTCCCACTTTTTTCTGTGCTTGTTTTTCCATTGTTTCTCTTGTACCTATCAAATTCACTTTTCATTTCACTCCCTGTAACTTGTCCTCATTTTAAGACTGCCTTGAAGGAACCCCTTTTAGGGGTCCCTGGAAGGTCATTTAAAAAAATTTTTTTTGTTTTTATTTTTATTTTTCATTTTTTTGGTGCCAGGGATTGAACCCAGGGGTGTTTAATCACTGAGCTGTATCCCCAGTCTGTTGTTTATTATTTTAAGACAGGATCTTATTAATTTGCACAGGACCTCAGGAGACTGGCTTTGAACTTGTGATCTTTTTGCCTCTGCCTCCCAAGTGTCTGGGATTACTTATAGGTTGCACCATTGCACTCAGCTGGAAGTTCTATTTTGGGAGGTAACGGTCATTGAAAATACTCTTTGGTTGTCATGCTTTCCAGTATTGTCTACCTTGTATGTTGTTCTTAGATTTTTTCCATGCCCTCTTGTTTCTTTCTGATTCCTTTTGCAGAGGTGCTGATGCCAATTAGGTCTTTGGATGTTGATAGTTTTCCACAACTTTTTGTGTCTTCGTGTTGTACTTTCCATATACTTTTGTTGTTAATATTGTCTTGGAACTTTTGATTTTGCTATCTAGTTTGTTTTCCTGTAGAGGATTCATGGAGATTTTTCAGAAAACTGTGCTATCAACAGTAATGTCATCTTCCTAGGTGTTGTAACAGGGAAGCGCACTACCGAGGTTAGGTTCAGATGTCAAAACTACATGATAGTAGTAGTTCATGTTATAGTTAAAATCAGATTTCTTACACACAGGCAATTCTGAGATATGGCAGTCCTTCTCAGAGGATATTCAGAAACAGCAAATGAGAGTGTGGAGGTATTTTATGAAGATTTAAGTCCAGCTGGTTTGGAATTTGAAAGTAGCATGTGCAGGGTTTATGGTGTCTGAAAGAATTAAAAAGACCCTTGTACTGAGGGCATGTTGGCATGAGTGAGCTTTATCATTTACCAGTAAGCTGCAGAAAATGACAGACACAGGCATGAAGATGCTCTGATTTCTAGCACTAAATCAAATCTTATCTGGTGGTGGGGCAGTCTTGGGTTCTTTTCCTTGGTCTCCATACTGGAGATCAATTATTTAGCTCCAGTTAACGTGGCATGTACTGGTGAGCTGGACTTCAATTTTACCTGCCATTTTTGTTCTCAGCAGCTATTATTGACTCCTCTTATAAGTTTCTAGAGGGGAAACAAAGAGGTAGGCCTGCTTGGTAATGCCGTCCAGAGATAAGGAAGTTGAAGACTATGTACAGCTATCTCCACTTTCAGCAACAAGTCCCCATTGTCTGGACAATCAGTAAATAACTCACAACTGATAGTTTCCTAGTGATGCTTTTTGTTCAGCTTTGTTAATTCCATTTTTTTTTCATTTAAAACATTTGTTTTTATCAAACATTTACTAAGTTTTTAATAAGTACATCTAAATTATGTAAATAATTTGGATCCTTCGAATATATATAAGCTAAAGTCCTCACTCTTCAAAAGATTATCAGATACTGAGTTGTCAAACAAGTAAATGTTTATAAAATATTTCACTAATCTTATGTGAGCCTAGAAGAAGAAAAAATGACTTGTGGGGAGGAGATTAAGAAAGGATATCAAAAGGGAGTGACATTAAATTGAGTGTTAGTATCCAGCTTACTGATTCTAAAAAGTTGATTTTAAAAACTTATTTAAAAATTACTACTTAAAATGTTCACATTATAAAACGTTAGTCTTATCAGAAATAATAAAATATTGAAAATGTATACCTGAAATAGATGAATCTTTTGTAAAGTGTTAGCATGTAATAATCATAGTGTGGTATGGCTTTTCCATTTGTTACTATATAATATTCACAGTGACTCAGTGAAGAAAGATTTATTTTCCATTTACAGATGAGCAAAGCATTTGTAAACGAAAACAAAAAAAGCCAAAACAACAACAACAAAAAAAAAAACCTTGCAGAAATGATGTAAGTAGTAAGTAGTGTCAGGGAGCATTTAAACTCATCTCTATCTTGTTTCGAATTCTTTACTTTCTGTCCATTTAATTAAAAAAATTATGGCTATTAGGGAGGGATTTTACTTGTCTTGTATATTTTCCTATGTTTAATTCAGTAGAGTGAATTTTAACTTTTTATTTAAAGGGATACAAAGAAGTTAGACTTTTTTCCCCCTCCAGAATTTTTCAAAGATGTGACTATGCAAATTTTTTTTTTTTTTTTAAGAGAAAGGGACATTGAGAGAGAAAATCAATTTTATTTAGTTTTTCTTGGGGCTTTTCATTGCTCCGAGACTTCGTTGTGTACATGGTGCTGGGGTTTAAACTCGGGTCCTCACGCATGCCAGGCAAATGCTGTAACTGCTGAGCTACTGCTCCAGCCCGAAATTGGCAGTTTTTAAGGATAGTTGCTGAACTGCTAAATATCTTAGTTTCTATTCCTTATTTTTCCCGTGTATTACTTCCCTATCTTGACATCTTCTCAGTTTTTAAGGATAGTTGCTGAACTGCTAAATATCTTAGTTTCTATTCCTTATTTTTCCCGTGTATTACTTCCCTATCTTGACATCTTCTCAGAACTTTCTCTGTGTTTTGAAAGACCTCAGTGTAAAATATTTTCAAATATTTTTTTAAAATTTGGAAGACTTCAGTGTAAAACATTTAAAATTGGACTTAAACTATGGTATCACTAGGGCAAATAATTTAGTTACTTTAATTAACATAGTAAAAACTGTCCATTATAAACGAGGAAGCAACCACTTCAGAGTAAGTATTGTGACAATTCCTTTAGGGAAATTAGAGGGATAAGCAACGTGCGGCAGGGGAGGGGGAGAGAATTAGGGAAAATGGAAGGAGAAAATTGTGGTATGGCCTGTCAGAGTGGATATGAATTCCAAAATATAAAATTTGTTTGGTAAACTAATCATGTTGACCTTAGATTCAAATTTTTTTTAATCTGGCCTGAATTTATGATGCTTTAGGCTAGGAACATTCCATGTATAATAACAGATACTTATTTTGCTTAGATAAAAATTATGCTGGGAGCAGTGGCATACTTCTGTGATCCCAGTAACTTAGGAGGCTCTGACACTTCCTTGAGTACATGGTACTGGGGTTTGAACTCAGGTTCTTGCACATGCCAGGCAAGCACCATAGCTGCCCTGCCCCTGCTCCAGCCCCAGGACTTCCTTTTGACTGGTGATTTGGGGAGGTTAAATAACAAGCTCAAGGCCAGCCTTGGTAACTTAGTAAGTTGCTCTCTTAAAATAAAAAATAAAAAGAACTGGGCATGTAGCTCAGTTGCAGAGTACCCCTGGGTTTAATTCCCAATAACTCCCCCCCCAATTATGTTATTCCTCTTGAATTTAATATACTAGTAGTCGGTTAGATATTAGAGGTGAGCAAGTAACCTCATGGATCTGAAAATTCAGTATCTTCCTTAGGATATGTGGTCTTTATTTCTCTTTAGTAACTTATATTCTCCCCTGTTCCTTAGCAAGGCTATTAAAAAATTTGAGGTTATAAAAGTATCAAAGCATTTATTTTCTTGAATACTATTTAGACTCAAAAAATGATTTGTTCATTATTCTAGAGCATTTAGTGCTATTGTAACTGATGCTTTTTGGAGTTTTGTGCTTTAATTA
>PVKS010021038.1:0-35837 GCA_004027875.1 Aplodontia rufa | reverse complement strand
ATTTTCTCATATATTTATGGGCTTTCTGAACTTCGACTGGAGAGAAGTTTCTTTTAAGTTCTTTAACCCATTTATCGATTGGATTTTTTGTGAGTTTGGATTTTAATTTCTTTAGTTCCCTATAAATTCTGGATATTAGCCCTCTGTCCGAGGTGTAGCAGGCAAAAATTTTCTCCCATTCTGTGGGTTCTCTGTTGATGTTCTCAACTAAATTTTTAGCTATGCAGAAGATTTTTAGTTTAATTGCATCCCATTCATTTAATTTTGATTTTACAGCATGTGCCATAGGAGTTCTATTAAGGAAGAAGCGGCTGGCTCCTATGTTCAACAAATGGTGTTGGACAAACTGGACTGCCATTTGTAGACAACTGAAGCTAGATCCTTATCTTTCGCCCTGCACAAAAATTAAATCAAAATGGATCAAAAACCTGGATATTAAGCCTACAACTCTAAATTTATTGATTTGTGAGTGTCCACTTGATCATGATGTATTATCTTTTTGATGCACTTTTGGATCCATATTAGGAAGAATTTTATTAAGGACTTTTCCATCTATGTTCATCAGGGAAATTGGTCTATAGTTTTCTTTTCTTGATGAGTCTTTGTTAGATTTTGGTATGAGAGTTATATTTGCTTCATAAAAAGTGTTTGGTAGTATTCCAACCCTTTCAATTTCATTGAAAAGCTGATAGAGGATTGGTGTTAATTCTTGTGTAAAAATTTGGTAGAATTCTGCTGTGAATCCATCAGGTCCAGGACTTTTGTTTTTTGGAAGGCCTTTGATTGTGGCTTCGATTTTGGAACCTGAGATAGGTTGGTTTAGATTTTTAATATCTTCTGGTGTTAATCTGGGGGTGTCGTATGTGGCTAAGTATCTGTTCAAATCTTCCAGATTATCAAACTTGGCAGAGTATAAGTTTTCAGAATAAGATCTGATAATCTCCTGGATTTTGGTTGAGTCTGTGGTGACATCTCCATTTTTGTCTTTGATTTTATTGATTTGCTTCATTTCATTCTCCTTTTTGGTGAGGTTGGCAAGGGGGGGTCTGTTGATCTTATCTATTTTTCAAAGAACCAACTCTTTGTTTTATTGATACTTTGTATTGTGTTTTTGTTCTCAATTTGATTTCAGCTCTAATTTTAGTTATTTCCTTCTTCTGTTAGCTTTTGGATTGGATTGTTCCTCTTTTTGCAGGAGTTTGAGTTAGAGCATAAAACTATGTATTTGTGATCTTTCCAGAGTTTTGATGTATGCACTCAGTGCTATAAATTTACCTCTTAAGTATGCTTTCATACTATCCCAGAGTTTTCGATATGTCATTTCATCATTTGCATTCATTTCCAAGAATTTCTTGATTTCTGATCTCATCTGGTCTTTTATCCGTTCTTCATTTAAAAGGGTATTATTCAATATCCAAGTATTAGAGTAGCTTCTGTTTTTTGGTTTTTTTTTTTGTTTTGTTTTTTGTTGTTGTTGTTGTTGTTGATTTCTAGGACAATGGCACTATGATCTGACAGGATACATGGGTCTATATCCACTTTCTTGAAATTGTTAAGGTTAGCTCTGTGGACTAGGATGTGGTCTGTTTTTGAGAAGCATCCATGAGCTGCTGAGAAGAAGGTAAATTCAGCTGATTTAGGATGGAATATTCTGTAGATGTCTGTTAAGCCCAATTGATTAATAAAGATGTTCAGATTGGAGATATCTTTGTTAATTTTTTTTTGTTTTGATGATCTGTCCAATGTTGATAATGGTGTATTGAAGTCCCCCAGTATTATTGTGTTGAGATCAATGAGGGGTTTAATGTCCTTAAGTGTTTGTTTTACGTATTTGGGGGAATTGTGATTAGGGGCATAAATGTTAATTACTGTTAAGTCTTCTTGGTGAATTGTCCCTTTTAGTATGATGTAGTGTCCATCGTTGTCCTTTCTAAGTAGCTTTGGATCAAAGTTAACTTTGTCAGATATCAGGATCGCCACACCAGGTTGCGTTTTTGGGCCACAGGCCTGGTAGACATTTTGCCACCCTTTCACCTTCAATCTGTGTCTATTTTTGAGTGTGAGGTGTGTCATTTGTAGACAACATATTGTTGGATTTTGTTTTTTTTTTTTTTGATCCAGGAAGCCAATCTGTGTCTTTTAATTGGGGCATTGAGACCATTCACATTCAGAGTTAGAAAAGATATGGGAATCTGAGTCCCACACTTTGTGATTGTTGTTGTTTTGCACCATCTTGGGCTTCTATTGGAGTGTATTGTGATTTTAAACACTCTCTCGTTTAGGGGCTAAGAGAATTATTAGCATGTTCTTCTGAATGAAGAATGTCATTGAGAATATTCTGTAATGCAGGGTTTGTGTTCATATATCTTGCTAGCTTGAATTTATCATTGAAGTATTTAATCTCTCCATCACATTTAAAGCTGAGTTTTGCAGGGTATATTATTTTGGCTAAAAATTGTTCTCTTTCAAGATTTGAAAAATATTGTTCCAAGGTCTTCTGGCCTTCATTGTCTGTTCTGAAAAATCCATTGTGATTCTGCTTGGTCTGCCTCTGAACATGACTTGGCGTTTCTCCCTAGCTGCTTTTCGAATTCTTTCTTTAGTTTCTCTGTCAATCATTTTATATATGATATGTCTTGGTGAATTTCTCATGTGGTTAGGTCTGTTTGGTGTTCTTTAGGCATCTTGGATTTGGTCATCTGGATCGATCCTGATATGAGGAAAGTTTTCCTTGATAATTTCATTTAAAATATTCTTAATGCCTCCTGTTTGTTGTTTGATGTTTTCTTCCAGTCCAAACACTCTAATTGTTTCTTATCATCTCATCAAATATTACTTGGAAGTTCTGGTCATGTACCATAAGTTTCTTTTCTTGTCTGTCCTCCTTAAACTAGACATTGCTCAACCTGTCTTCATTATCTGATGTTCGTTCTTCAAGAACTGAGGTTCTATTTTCTGTTGAGTTTATTCTGGTGTTAGTATCTTCTAGTGAGGATTTGACTTGGTTGACAGTATTTTTCAATTCTGATAGCTCTGCTACATCTGTCTTCAGGATGTCTAACTCTTTATAAATATGGTCTTTCATTTCATGGAATTATTTCCTTATTTCCTTATGAAAGTTGTGTCTCAGCACCTGAAACTGCTCTCGGATCTCATTCCTTAATTATTCTTTCAACTCCTTGATTGAGTTACTGATCATCATGTTGATATATTTTTCTTGGTTTTCATCAAGGAACCCTGCCATGGAATCCTTGGATGGTGAGCTGTGAGGGTGAGGTGGGAGTAATTACCCTTTTTCTTCATTCTCAGATACAGGGGATGTGGCTTGAAGACTGACTATGTTAGTTACTGTTGTAAGGGTTGGAACTTCTTATGCCTGTGCTTTGTTGGGCTTGGGTGCTACTTGGGAAGCGTAGCTCAATGGCTTCCAGTCCAGTCAATGAAGAAATGTGAACCTATAGGTTTATTTTTTTCCCTGTGTTTCTGAAGGAGCTTCACTAGGGTTTCTGATGAGAAATACTCTCTTAGTCTAGTGAGCATAACCTTAAATGTGACCTGGCTGCTTTCTCTTGCAAGTTTTAGAGATTTACCTTTATCTTCTAAATTGACAACTTTACTATACTATGCAATGATGAGGATTTTTTTTTCTTGTCAAGTCTATGGGAAATTCTAAATGCCTCCTTTACCTGGTAGTCAACATCTTTCCCAAGATTAGGAAAGTTTTCTACTATTATTTCATTAATTAGATTTTCCATGCCTTTCTTTCATTTACCTCACCTTCAGGTATTCCAAAATAAATGATGCTTGATCATTTAAATGATCACTTAAAGATCTTGAATGCCCTTTTCACTATTTGCTATTTTTTTATTTTTCTGATCTTTCCTTTAACTGAAATTTTAGTTTGTTTTTGTTTAAGATCTTCAAAAGATCTGTCTTCAAACTCAAATATTGTTTCTTCTACTTCAGCAACTATGTTGGTAATAGTCTATTTTTAATCAGACTATTTGGCTTTTTACTGTTGAATTGTTTGGGATCCTTATGCACTTAGGAAATTAACCCTCTGTGAGAGGAATAGTTTGCAAATGTATTGTGCTGTATTGAAAGTGAACTTTATAATTAATTGATTTTTCTATTTTTGATAGAGAAGATTTTTAGTTCTGTGTTTTCCCACCTATTTTTGTTTTTGGCTCTTTTCTCTTGAGCTCTTACTTAAAAATATTTGTACAGACCATTGTCCTGAAACTTTTCACATTTGTGTTCTTCTGTTTTCAATGAGTTACAAATGCCTGAATATATGTCTTAGCTACCCGTTTTCTTTCATGCATCTTTATGTCTATTTTTATGCTAGTATGCATCTTTGATTACTGTGGCTTTATGATCTATTTTGAAGTCAGAAAGTGTAATGCTTTCAGTTTTATTATATTCTTTTAATATCTCTTTGGATATTTGAGATTTTTTTGGAAGTTTGATTCAAATTTTTTGATTGTTTTTCTCTATTTCCTTGAGGAATGTAGTTGGTGTTTTGGTAGGGATTATATGAAATCTGTAGACAACTTTGAGCAGTATGGATATTTTGACAATATTAATTCCTCCAATCTATGAACATGGGTTGTCTTTCCACTTATTTATGAATTTCTCAGTTTTCTTCATCAATGTTTTATACTTTTCAATGTAAAGCTCTTTCACCTATTTAGTTAGATTTATTTCTAGGTTTAGTTTTTAATTTTGTAGCTTCTGTAAATGAGATTCTTTCCCTGCTTTCCTTTTCAGATTGTTTGCTATTGATATTTAAAAAGACTGCTCATTTCTGTATGTTGTTGTTTGTGTCTTGCAGGCTTCCTGAAATCATTTATTAATTCTAATGGTTGCTTAATATAGCCTTTACAATTTCCTGTATTATCATCTTTTCCTTACTTTCTGTGGTCAGATTCTTGCTGCATACGTCATTGGACTTAATGGATATTTCTTTGTGATTCTCTACTTTTTATTTCATACGAAAGCATTTTCTTCTGCAAAATACAGAGCTTTCTACCTAGCTTTCCTGGATTATTCCATTTAAAAGAAAACTGAATGTGATGCATCAGTAAGTTGAGTTTGATCAGACTTTTTGTGTATGTTTTCTCAACTTCTCTCACGTAACTAAAATGTAAATCTTTTTGAGATAGTTTTGAATCATGTATTTTCTCAAAATTACTTTCCTAATTTCATACTTCCAATTAGAGTTGATAATACAAAATAAGAGGTGGAATTGCATTGTTTAAAACTTGTCTCTGGGATGGTCACACCGGCATGTATCCATAATTTCACAGACTTAGGAGACTGAGGCAGGAGAATTGCAAGTTCAAATTCGGTCTTGAAAAATCAGTGAGAGTCTGTTTCAAAATGAAAGATAACTCAAAAACAAAAAAGGGAAAACTAAGTCTTGTACCTCTGAATTATGATCAGGGTAGTTGATGAACATCGCTAATTCTCTTTTTGTGAAAATCCTAGAAAACAGTGCTTAGAGATGGCTCAAATCTGTACTCTTCAGTTGTGTGTCCCTATTTGAATTAAAATTAAATAAAATAGAATATTTAGTCAATCATTTTAGCCATATTTCAAGTATTCAGTCACATTTGGCTTCCATATTGAGTGGTGCAAATTTAGAACATTTCCATCCTCCCAGAAAGTTCTTTTGGATGACTCTGTCCTAAAGTATGTGGCAAATACTCAGAGCAAATGTGCAAACAAATGACTTCAGTTTCATTTTCAGATGAAATGTTTCCTGCGTTTTACAGAAGTTTAGTTACCTGAGTCCACTCGGGATCGGTTCTATCTAATGGGCTTATTAAATGAGTTGCAGGAGACAGAAACCAGTGAAATCTTCAGGTGTGCAGATGAAACTTAGCTCTTCTGGGAGTGGAAGTGCCAAATTGAAAAATTGTGCCTGAAGGCTTTATGAGGGGCAGACATGCATCAGATGAGCTTCTCTCCAACAAGTATATTGTGATAAAGTTAGGTAGAAATGATTCTATCCTCAAAGGATAATGGATACTGCCTTCCTGGTTAACAACTGATGGAATAGTATTATTATGTAGTATTCCTTAAAATGCAAAATTTTGTTATGGCTTAAATTAATGAAAATATATATGAATAAATGAAGGAGAAAATATTTCCAACTTATGTATATTATTTAAATGCATATGTATTTTTGAAAGTAAACTTCATAGAAGTGATATTTTAATTTGTTCTAATAGGTTAGTCATAATTTTCCAAGTAGAAATTAAGAAGACAGTTTTTTTTTGCAAATAGTATATGCAATACACAAAGGAATAAAAAATGAAGTGTGTTATTTCAGACAAAAAAATTGAAACAGAAGTGAATGACATAAGTGCTGAGTGTTATTCTAAAAATCTGATGCATATCTAAAAGGTGAACAAAATCATTAAAAGTAATTATAAATAGTAGAATAGAGCTGCAGGTATAGATCAGTAGTATATCAGGGAACTGGCCTGTGCAAGGTCCTGGGTTCTATCCTTAGCACTGCAAAAATGAAATTAAATGAAATAAAATAAATAGCAGAATACCACAATTTAGTGAGTTAATGAGTATTATACAAAAAAACTTAACAACAATGTAGTTCAGTGGTTCTCACAGGAATGATAATGCCTCACAAGGGACTATCTTGAGATAATCTTGATTGTCACAATAGTTTGGGGTCAGGGAGTGTGCCAGCTTTTGATTTCTACAAAAAATAACTGAGATTGTTAATTTACAGTTGTAAAATATTTATTTTGACTCAGAGTTTGGAGATTACAATTCATGATTGATTGGCCCTATTATTTTTCAGCCTGTGGTGAGGTAGCACATCATAGTGAGAGCACACGGTTGAGCAAAACTAATATCACAAAACGGGGAACACAGCCATCCAGGATCCCTTAAGTCCATTCAGATTTGTTTTTAAATATAAGAAAAAAGTAGAGAAAGCCCATAATTTCTTCAAACTTAGTTACATAAAAATGCAAGGAAATTTTATCATCAGAATTCTACTTTATAATACTCATGTTCATTGAAATTTGAGAGGAAAAAAGATGAACCAACCTTTCATGCAAAACAAAATACATTTTTCTTAGGCAAAGGCAGTAGAAATGCTTTCAAATTTCACAAAGCTCTTGGTTTTAATTCTTGAGATATAGGATTCTAATTGAGGATATCCTTTCTTGAACTGATGTTGGAGTGATGACCCTGTGTTTTTGTTTTTTTGTGTTTTGTTTTCCTAGTAGCTGTAGTGTTTCTGATATACTTTTCAGGTCTGTGATCCACTTTGAATGGATTTTTGTGCGGAGTGATAGATGGGGATTTAGTATCATAATTCATATGGATATCTAGTTTTCCTAAGTCTTGTTTATTAAAAAGCTGTCTTTCTCCACGGTTTGTTTTTGGCACCTTTGTCAAGGATCAGAGTACTATATCTGTATGAATTTGTTCATGTGTCTTCTATTCCATAGGTGCTCATGTCTGTTTTTATGCCAATATCATGCTGGTATTGTTATAGTGCTGTGGTATAATCTGGGATCAGATATCATGATGCCTCCAGGATTACTCTTATTGTTCTGCATTGCTTTGTCTATTCTGGGTCTTTTATCCTTCCACAAATTGGATGGCCTCAAATTAAAATGCTTCTGCATAGCAAAGGAAACTATGAAGATTGCAAAGAAAGAGCTGACAAAATGGGAAAGAATCTTAGCCGCTACTCTTCCAACAGTGGATTAATATCCAGAATATATAAATAACTCCAAAATCAACACCATAGAAAACAAGTACCTCAATCAATAAATGGGCAAATGAGCTAAGCACATTTCTCAAAAGAAGAAATACAAATGTCCAAAATACATGAAAAAATGTTCAACATCCTTACGGATCAGGGAGATGCAAATCAAAATTACACTGAAATTTCAACTTATTCCAGTTAAAATAGCAGCCATCAACAATACAAATGACAGTTTGAACACGGTGGTGCATGTCTGTAATTCCAGAAACTCAGGAGAATGAGACAGGAGACTAGCAAGTTCAAAGCCATGCTCAGTAACTTACGCCCTATACAACTAAATGAAACCCTGCCTCAAAATTAAAAAATAAAAATAAAAAGGTCTGGGCATGTGGTTAAGTGTCCCTGCGTTCAATTGCTGGTACAAAAAAAATTAAAAAAAAAAAAAAAAGAACTCCTGGCAAAGATGTGGGGAGAAAATGTGCACTTAAATATTTTTGGTGGAACTACAAATTAGTACCACCACTTTGGACAACAGTATGGAGTTTCCTTAAAAACGTAGGAACAGAATCATAATATGGCCCTTTATCAGTTTCCTTGGTATTTACCCAAAAGAAATAAAATCACATACCCTAGAGATATATGCATGCCAATGTTTATAGTAGAGTCATTCGCAATAGCCATGTAATGGAAACAGCCTAGGTGTCTGTCCAGAAAAATGGACACACAGAAAATGTGGTATATACACAATAGAGTTTACTTAGTAAAAAAATGTTATTTGGTGGTAAATGGATGCAGCTAAAGAACATCTATAAGGGAAATAAGACAAATTCAGAGAGTCAAGAGTCAAGTTTTCCTCTTATGTGGAAGCTAGAGAGGGAAAGGATAAAGGGAATAATAAAAAGGAAGGGGATTAGAAAAATAGAAGGGAGGCTATTAGAGTAGAGTAAGGGAATGGGAGTACTAGGGAACAAATGATGCTGTGAGAATTAGAGATTATGCGTGTTCATCTTCAATAGAAATAGTCATGGAGCTTCCCAAAGAGGATGTCAATTTTATACTCCCACAGCTGTTTGAGAATTTTAGTCTTTTGGTATTTTCTATAGTTCTTTTTAGCCACTGGAGTGATTATTAGAGGTAGTATATCATGAGTGTAATTCACATTTTTCCTGATGCTTTTTCAATGTTTGACCATTGATCTCCTGAAGGAGAGGTTATTAATATAGATAAGTGTTTACTAAGGTGGTAAATGGGCAGAAAAAGGGAATAATGGGTGTTGCTACAAGTCAAGAAACTGTATTTGCCTCTGACGTGAAGCATGTCCTCAGCTGAGCTGATAAAGTGTTCATGAAGTGAAGCTGCCCATTTTTTCTATTGGGACCTGAAATTGCTGGATTCCACACTTTCCCAGTCATTGCATTTTGCAAATTTAAGAATCAAACACCGTCCTGAAACAAGGCATCACAATCTAGTGACATTTTCAGGCTTTCAGCATGCCACCTCTCTCCTACACTTGGAACATCAGTTAGTGATACAGAAAATTGGGAGGTAAAATTGTTATTATAGAACAAGAGTCTTAAAATGATTTGTCAGAGAGTAAGAGAAGAGAAATGACATTTAAAGTACTTGCACATGCAGTGGGGTTGAGTTTCAATTCACGTTTGGATAGGAGGAAGGGGAAAAAGCATTCTGCACAACAGGAGCAACATGAGTAGAATAGAGAGCCCAGGATGGAACTCTGGCATCTCTCTAAAATATTAAGATCCTGTCTTACCTGGACTTCAGTGTGCTGGAGCAGAATACACCACAATCAATAAACTGAAATTTTGAAATAAGATTGGTGTCAACCTGAAAATCTGGAAACTACACAGCAATAAGAATAAGGAAACTAAGATGTATCACTCAGAGAAAATAAATCCTAAAACAATGCCTGTGCAGTATAGGGTAGAAGAAGAACATAATATCTAATAATATCTGTATTGTCTCTATAGCCATATTATTCTCACAGAATCTAAATGACCAAATACACCACCAAAGGAATTATAGTAATCAAAGAAGATGATCTAAATTTGTTTTATATAAAGAAAAATATGGTTGTGGGTATAGAGGCATTTGCTAAGAAACTTGAACACCAGTTAGTTTCCACTTTAAAAACTGATATGATTACTTTTCCTTTAGTGTATAATCTGTGCCAGATATTATTCAAAGATCTGGTAAACAAAATAATCAATTGTTAAGAAGCTCTAGACTTCATGGAAAAATGAACCTAAGGTTAAAAATTGTTGAGAAATTCTGGATCCTCTTAGTCTCTTAATAATAGTACCTCACAGAAAATAAGACACTTTTATAGTTCTGTGATGTCCTCACATAAATAAATGTGTTTAGCCTCTGAATCATAGCATATTTTCCAAATTATATCTCAAAATCTGCACCTGCCCCCCAATGTCAGAAGAATGTTCTAGAATCAGTCGCTGCAAAGTTGGAGAATACAAAACCAACATGAAAAAAACAGTAGAGATGCTTTATTCCAGTAGTGAATTATCTAAAAAGAAAATCAAGAAAATATTCCCATGTCTGATAACTACAAAAAGCAAAGAAACATACCTGGGGATAAACCAAAGAGGTAAAAGAACTCTGCAAAGAAAATAAAAAAACATTGAGGAAAGAATTTGAAGAAGAAATAAAAAATTGGAAAGATGCCTTGTATTCATGAATTGTAAGAATCAGTATATTAAAATGTCCATACTATCCAAAGAAATTCATAGATTCAATGCAATATTTATCAAAACCTTTATGGTATCTTTCCTAGAACTAGAGGAAAAAACAATTTTAAAATTCATGTGGAACCAGAAAAGCACCCAATAGCCAAAGACTTTTTGAGTAAAAAGTGTAAAGCAGGAGGCATCACACGACCTGACTTGAAAACATACCACAAAGCTGTAGTAATCAGTACAGCACAGGATTAGCATAAATACTGGCCCACAGACCATTGTAACACCATAGAGCATCTTCAGGTAAACCCACATCACCACAGCCTACTGATGCATGATAAAGTACTGAGAACATGTTGGAGAAAGGATGGTCCTTCCAAAAAGTGGTGCTGAGAAAATGGAATGTCCACATGCAGAAGAATGAAGTCCAGCTCCCATATCTCACCAATCACAAAAGCAACTCAAAATGGATGAAAGTCTTAAATGTAAAACCTGAAACTATGACACTGCAGTAGAAAACACAGGTGAAATGTTTCAGCATACTGTTTTTGGACAAGATCTGAAAAATACAGAAAACAAAAGCAAATAGAAAAATAGGGTGATATAAAACTAACAAGCTTAGAAAGTTTCTGCATAGTGAAGGAAATGCTCTAAAATGCAGAGAACACTCACAGAAGGGGAGAAAAGACCTACAACACACATATCTGGTATTTCATACCCGAAATATATACTAAATTCCAAAAAAAAAGCTCAATAGAAAAAAAAATAACCTCAATTAAAATGGACAATAGTTCCAATTAGATATCTGTCAAAAGAAATTACAATGATCACAAGTATATGAAAAAATTGTTAACATTACAAATTGGATTGACATTTCCCTGATGACTAGTAATGAGATATCACCCCACCCCAGTAAGAATGGCTAACATCAAAAAGACTCAATATAACAAATTCTGGTAAGGATATGGAGAATGCCATTGGTGGGAACATAAATTATTGTAGGTATATGGAGAATAGTATGGTGGTACATCAAAATATTGAACAGTGGGGCTGGAGAAGTGGCTCAGCAGGAGAACACTTGACTGGCATATGTGAAGCACCACATACACAACTAAGTGTCGGGAAAGAAAAACTAGAGAAAAGTAAATAAAAATTGACTCTCCCCCCCCCCTCTCTCTCTTTAAAAAAAAATAAATAAACAGAACTACCACATGACCCAGTAATCCCATGTCAAGATATAGACCAAAAAGAAATGAAATGAGTCGGCTGAAGAGCCAGGTATACTGCTCTGCTGAGCAGAGTACTATTCAAAGTATCATAAATGGAAATAAACTAAGTGTCCATCAGTCAATTAATAGATAAAAAATGTAATACACCCAGTGGAATGCTTTTCATGCTTAAAAGGGATTGGAATATGGAAGGAAATGATCATTATATTAGATAAAATAAATCAAGGATGGTCATTCACAAACAGAAGGATATCGCTCACATGTGTAGTCTAACAAAATTGGTTTCATAGACGTTAAGAGCAGAATGTTGATTATCAGAAGCCAGGGACAGACAGTAGGGAAGGGGTGGGATGGAGAATGATTAATCAATGAGTACTAAGTTAAAGTTAGTAGGAGCAAGAAATTTCAGGGTACTGTTGCACAGTATGGTCATTATAGATAACAGTTACTGTGCATTTCAAAAAGCTTAAACTAGTATGAAAGATTTTATCATAAAGAAATGATAAATAGTTGAGGACACAAATATGTTTAACCTAACTAAACATTATGCAATGAATAAATGTGTTATTTTATAATTTGCATGGTACACCTAATATCTCCAATTTGTAGTTTTTCATGTTTCATTACAAAAAAGTAGTATTGTCCATCCTTTCATATTTGGACTTTACATTATGAAAACTATTATTACTTTCAAAGTTCTACCTTTGAAAGAGTAAAATTAATAATTATTGCCTACAAGAGCCTGTGGGCAAGAGTAATAGTTACAATACAGTATGAACAGCAGTGCTCCAGGGGTAAAGGCCTATGATATGGAAAAACAACCTAACCCAGCGTTGGCGGGTGGAAGAGGGAAGGAAAATTCTTGGGGAAGGAAAAACGTAATCCAGAACCTAAGGATACTCAGGAGCTTCTGGGAAAGAAAGAGACCAGGATTGTCCTAGACTTGATCATTAAAGTATAGCAGCACAAACTTTTTTGTGGTTCAGATTTTCTTGAATTATGCCATCTGAAGTATTGGAAAGAAGCATAGAGATACTTGAGTCTGAGAAGCCTGTTTTGGAATGGTTGGAGAAAGGCCATCTAGCGTCTCTTTAAATGGTTATCTCAGGATGTAGTGTTTCTTCAGTGTTCAAATAGAATCAACCTTCCTATAACTTTCAGCTGCCCCATCTCTGCATGCTTGAGCCACATGCAAGATCTTTGGACTATTATTTTGGGAATACTGGAGTCATTTTCTGTTGGTTATGGAATTTAAAATCAGATCTTTTTAATGGAGTTTTCAGTTGCTCTGCTCATTCATTTTTATACCAGCCATTTCACTACATTTGACATGTGAAATATATCTACATGTCTTAAAGTTTTCTTAAGACTACAATATAAATATTGAGTTTTATATAACCTTTTATTTATCAAGGGAGTATTCGAAGGATTTGGTGTTGGCATCTTTTTGTGAAAATGTTAGATCTTAGGAGCATTTTCGTAATTCAGCAGGGTCTGCAATGTTAATGGACCTGAGCAGCAGGATTCTTGAGCCACAGACTATAAATATTTCTCAGAGTGCTTGTAATTTCAATTCCAGAGTCTAATGCTGGCTGTAATTCATTTGTTTTTCTTCTTTTATTGAAAGTAATTCACAGCAACCTTCTGATTTTGGAAATCTATTGCTTTTGCTCAATTCTAAGTTTGTAGTCCAAATTTAAAGTATGATATTAGAAAAAACATGGTAGGGATGGAAAAAAGTAGTTGTGGACAAATATTTTCCATGAGCAAAATATTCTTTTAAAGGTATTTATATCACTCCAGGACCAATTAGAGTCTCCTTTCTGCTATTTCATCTCAGATTTCCATTGCTCAGAATAACAAGCGTAAGAAAAATGTTTTTCTCTTGATTGAAATTAAGTAGTTTCAAATTGCTCCATAGGTTCAAATTAGAATTTAAATGCAAGCTATATGAAACACAACTTGATATTTTTGTGTGTATATTTAGTTGGCATCACATAATTAACATGTGTAAAGTTTTTTTAAAACTGGTTGAAATTACTGTCTTTGCCTTAAACAGAATTAGAATTACAGATATGATTCAGCTCCATTTAAATAAATTCCATGTTTTTACAAATAAAGAACTGAGACCGATAAAGTAAAATAATTTGTATTAGAAGTAGAAGTGGAAAAATCTCAGGACTTTGACCCCACCTGATATGCTTTTTTAACTTTGTAATAAGCCTATTATAAAAGCGTTACAATAAATATTAAAGTATTCTAACTGTTAAATAGTGACTGTAGTCTTATTTGAATACATAACTAGTACATATATTTTAGCTAAAGATAAAAAGGGGAATCTAATTTTGAGAAATGAAATCATCTAAATGTCATCTGATACAATGCTCATTCTCTCTGCTTTTTTGTATTTTTATCTCACCAGGAAATCATCTTTTGGAATCTTCATCTACTGAAGAACTTCTACTGGTAAGAATGTCAACTAAAAGAAACTTTTACAAAACTGATCATAGCATGTTCATCCATGGCATATAAATAGCTGAGAAATTATATATACATATTTTTTGTATATATATATATGTATATATATATACACACATATATATATATACAAAACATATCAAACACACTAAAAGGGAGCCATTAAATTCCTATTATTTATTGCCACTGCCATGTGAATGTCTGATACTAGATTGTAATGTTACTTCCTCAAGAATGAGTAATGATACTGACCTTTCATGGATGGGCAAATGAAACAGAATTTAGAGGACTAAAGAAAGAGAACTATGAACTCGAGGTTCCTCTAACCTCCTTACCAAATACGGCTGTCCATTTTCGGTAAGCATTTTTTTGTTTTCTTCATTAATCTGTATTTTATTTTATAAAACACATCATACTGATATTTACTTATTTATACTTTTATTGCCCATGTTTCTCGGTATAGTTAACTTCTAGGGAAGCTAAAAATGTTTGACTTTTGGCAAATGCCTAGCAGATAAATATTTGTTGAGTGGCTGTGTTATAGTGACTGATAAAATGATCACCTATCAACTGAGTGCAGTTTTTTTACTTATAATATTTTCAATTATTCTCATAAGAAATCTAAAAGAATAAGTCTAAGGTTTGTTCTCATAATAAACCTCATAGCTAAGGAAATCAGCTCCAAGCAGGAAAATTGCTTGCTATGTGTTATGTAATTATCAAGAAGATTCTGGAACTTGAACTCTTGTTTAACAATTTCAAATACTAAGTTTTCTCCTCTTTGGAGCAAGAATTGTGCAATTCAGAATGTTAGAATGATGTGAAGACAAAATGAGCAGGAAACCAAAGCAAAGGTCAGAAGCAATGTTTAAACACAATATTTCCATTTTCATAAAACCATGCTACTCTTGGGCCCGCTGAATATGAGGCAGGATAACTGATTTTTTTTCATTCCACTTACTCATGTGTATTTGACACTTCTCTAAAGAGGAATATAATGTTGGAAATGAAATATGGCCTAGTCTTAATTATGTAGCTCCTTACCAACTGTTGTGAATGAATGTTTGTCTTGTAAATGTCAGAAAGAATGGTTTGATGGCAAAGTTTAAAAAGAGCATATATTTTAACTCTGAAGAGTCGATTAATTTCCAGGTTTTCATATTCTAATTTGAGATCATATTAGCTGGGTTTTAGGAAGTAAATCACATGACTTTTTCCATTACATTTCTTATTTTGACAGCATTGTAGATTCATATGCAGTTGTAAGAACGGACACAGGGGAATTGCCTGTCCCCATCTGTCCAAATTTCTTCCAAT
This sequence comes from Aplodontia rufa, assembly GCA_004027875.1. NCBI lineage: Eukaryota > Metazoa > Chordata > Mammalia > Rodentia > Aplodontiidae > Aplodontia > Aplodontia rufa. Next base: position 20,355 of record PVKS010021038.1, on the reverse strand, counting down.
GCAACATCTTAAAAAAATGATTCTACAAAATCACAAAACATTGACATTAATGTGCTCACTATAAGGAACAATTCCATCACTACAGGAATCCCTCCTTTGTCCATTTATAGCTTTGTTCATCCCCAACAGGCTATAGACCCCCAACTAATAGTGACCTTTTTACCTGTTCCACATTTCTAAAATCATGCATGTCAAGAACACTATGTACATGGAATAGTGAACTTTGCCCTGATAGGTATATCTTTTATCATTCGGTACAATTCCGTGATATCCATACAAATTGTTTTGTATGTGAATACTTCATTTGTCTTTATTGCTGATTCCTATTCCATGATAAGGACATACTACATTTTAAATGACTAATTAAAGGACATCTAGGTTTCTCTTAGTATTTGATTATTAATGAAACTTCTATGACCATTCATGTACAAGTTTTTGTTTGATCATAAGTTCTGATCTTTTAGTCCTGTTATATTTTTCTAAACCTAAAATAGTAGAATAATTAATTTTAAAATTATTACTTAACTTTGGGTCTTCACAGTACAATATTAGATAAATTAGAACAAGAAGGAAAGTATACAGATAAATTAAAGGATATTTTATAGCTGCTTTCTGTTATTTATCTAAGTGTCCTCATTATCATTAGTGTTATTATGGCTGGCATGTCTCCAAAATTAATATTTTTGTTTATCTGAGAATGTATGGTTTCCTCATATTCCCATCCTCTGAATTTATATATGCTAAACATCAATCATTGGTTTATTTGTCACTGGTAAATATTGAATTGAATGCCAGGTTTTTAATTATGGTTATCAATTCACAAAAGATTGGGGGTCACAATACTTTCTTTAAGAACTAAGAAGCCTCTTCTAATTACTGTAGCATAACACACTGAAGTGTCAGAATGTGTTTCATAGCATTCATTAATTATCTATATTTCTCTCATGGGATGTATTTTCTGGCCTGGTATCTTGGCTTTTCTCATCTAACCTTGAACTATAAGAAAACAAGCAACATTCTGCCAAATATCCATATGGAATGGAGAGCGTAAGAATGTTCTAAGTAATTCAAGAGAATAATTTTAATATTATACACATACATGCAAATATATTTGTGTATATCTCTGTCTACCTGTTCTTTATCCATGATTCAACCCACAGTTGACTGAAAATGTAGGTAGGCCTAGTGTGGTTGCATCTGTACTAAACATATACAAGACTTGTTTTTACAGTAATTATTCGCTAAACAATACAGTAGAAGAACTATATACATGGAATTTACATTTTCTGAGGTATTATAAGTAATCTACAGATTATGTAAAAGATACTGGAAAGGTGGGTATGTTATATGCAAATTCTTCAGTATTTTATATTATGGCCTTGAGGATCTATGGATATTGGTGTCTATAGGGGGTTTGGGAATAAATTCCCTGCTGGTATTAAGGAATCACTGTGTATATATATAGACACACATATACATCCATATATATGTGCATGTGTATATATATATATATATATGTATATGTATATACACAATGTATATTTGTGAATGATTCTATATATGTATGTATTGTAGAGTAAGCTATGTGTTACTGTTCTATCATAGAAAAGCCATGCTTTTGAAGGTGAAGACTACGAGATTAAATGATTTTGTTTGCTGGGTACTTGAGAGAATTGCTAAAGTTGTACATCATTTTTATATTCTGCTAAGATAAATTGGGAACAGACCACAGTATACACATACCACTGTAGTAGGAATAAATTGAATATTCCTTTCCTAAATTCTGAAATCCAGACAAAATTCAGAGTTCCCATACTTGTTGCTATTTTTTTCACCTGTAAAAAAAGTTAAAAATTAATGATGCAGTCATTCACTTAGAAATTGTTATTGATTGTTTTTTTTTTGGGGGGGGATGAGTCTGATGTAGGTGGCAGTAAATCAAATTTAAAAAGTCTTTGCTAATTGAGGTTGTATTCTGCTGGAGGAAGTAATCATTATAAATGTAAATGAATGAGAACAGTTCAAGCACTTTGTGGTGAAGAAAGTAGAGCGATGGGATAAAATGGTGAGAGAGTGACGAAGGTTTGTATTGAAAATTATGGTCAGAGAAACCTTCACGAGACAGAATATAAGAGCAGGGATGTGGATAACAAACTGGAGCTAGTAATGTAAAAATTAAAGTGGAACATTACAGAGGGAAGAGCAAATGCAAAGACCAGAGGAGGTATTTGAATGATCTGTAGATTTAGTTCCCTCATCTCAAAAGTTAATGGCCTAGATTTTCCCTTTCTAGAGCTACCATGTTTCTAGGCAGCACTGGTCATATGCCACCTTGCCACCTCGACATCACTTACTTATTAGATGTAGCATAACACAATGAAGTGTCAAAATGTATTTCATAGCATTAATTAATTATATTTCTCACATGGGGTATATTTGCTGGCATGGTATCTTGGCTTTTTCCATTTAACCTTGAACTATAAGAAAAACAAGCAACATTTTCCCAAATATCCATATGGAATGGAGAGTGTAAGAATGTTCAAAGTAATTCAAGAGTATAATATAATATTATACACATACATGCAAATGTTGGGGGAAAATTGTCTCAGGGAAGAAGATGTTGTGTACTAGGGAAAGACTCAGAAATTAGCAGCTAGACTAGCAGAAAAATAGATGTGCCCAACAGATTAGTATATGCAGAGGCCAAGGACATTTTGACAAAGTTGAGATGACTACAGATTTCAATTTGAGTAAACAGCTCCAGGAATAGCAGTGAGCAGTGCGGCTGGAGGACTGAGCCAAGGAGACACTTTAAAGGGCAAGGGGTCTGAGATATGCCACAGAGCCAGATATATGAACTTTCAGGATCTTATTAGTTTTACTGAAATGCTTTGAATCATTACACAGATGGACTCTGATGCCAGGACTTACAAGACTGAATCTTCATCCGATAACTCACTGGCTTATAGCTTAAATAACATTGTTTGAGACACACTTGCTAGTTTTTAAGTGCCATTAAAGCTGGACTTACCTAGTGTACAATTTGGAGGGCTAAATGCTTTGGTGTGAGTGAAATGGGGCAATACTGAAGAGTTCTGCATACAGAGATTACCAGATCCTGCTTGAATTTTAGTGGATGTGTTTTGGCTGTTATATTGAAAATACAGTGAGGAGTGAATGCAAAGATTATAAGGAAGAAGTAATTGGAGGAGGATGGTGGCTGTGGAAAAGAAACAAAATTATCAGAATCTTGATTAATTTGAATGATTAAAAAATTTCCAGGATGGACAGATTGAAAGATAGAGAAAACTTCATTGAAACTTGAAAGACACAATATGAAGAATGTTTGGTAGGAAGATCAAGATTCAATTTCACACATCTCAATTTTGAGATGCCATTTAAACCTCCAAATGAACATGTTTACTAGCTGCTGGATATCTGAGTTAGGATGTAAAGTCATGAGTAGGATGAAGTCATCAAGGAAGTAGATCAGAAATGGTAATGGAGAGAACATAAAGGGAACTTAAATACCTACTGCTGGTCACAGAGCCATGAAATTAACCCAAACTTTAAATGAAGAAAGTGCATCAAAAGCAGAGTGGCCAGCTTTGTCACCAGTTGCCCTTGGGTTAAGTTATTTGAGGTCCCAGTACTGATCATTGGTAGGAATGAAAGCTAGCCAAAGTGGGCTTAATAGAGAATGAGAAGAAGAAAATGTAAGATTGTGAAGGTAAGAAATTGCAAAATATTTTGCATAAAGGAAAGCAAATAAAAGAGATGGTAGCTTGGGGCTGGAGCAGTGGCTCTGCGGTTACTGCGGTTGCCTTGCATGCATGCATGAGTACGTGAGTTCAAACCCCAGCCCCACATACACAACCAACAGAGTATTGGAGTAACAATAGCTGCATGAAAAACTAAAAAAATAAAAAAATTGATTTTCTCTTTCTCTCTCTCACTGTCCCTCTCTTTAAGAGAGAGAGAGAGAGAGAGAGAGAGAGAGAGAGATGGTAGCAGAAATGAGGTGGGAATGAGAATAATGTGAGAGGGTGAATATGAAGTTAGAGAGTGGTGCCCTGAGTTGGTGGGAAGCCAGGGGACATAGCTCCCACAGGACTTTCCATCATTGGCGTGCCAAGCAGAGTGTGTGAGTGCAAATGTTGGTAGGCAAGTGAGAGTTTTGAAAACTCCTTTCTAGTCTGTTTCATCTTCTTGGGGAAATGAGAAATGAGGTTATCAACTGAATATGAAATTGAAAGAGGGGGTATTAGAGGTTGAGAGGAAGGGTGTACACATTCTCTTTGAGTGTAGAAAGCGTAATATAAGCACAAGAGGAATTGAGGAATCACCTGAGGTTTCTGTTCAGGGTTGAACATAGGAGCAGTCAATATATATTTCTGTTTTGTTTTTTCTCTAGCCATTTTCAGCTACATGGGTAGAATATTCAGTCGATGGAAAATTGAATTTCGTTAGATTTGTGTTTTTGTCAAGTGAAATATAACGTATCAAGAGACAAATGAGATTTGAGGGAGTATGCTAGGGGGAGATTATCATAACCATGGAATTTAAATTGGGCAAGCATAAGGTGAGGGTAGGAAAATGAATAGCAGAAGAGTCTGGAAAGTTGCGGTGCAGCGAAGCAGGAGGAGGAAGAGTGAGCTGCTTGCCTTGGTGACTTTGGAGAGGGCACTGTTAGGTGTGTGGCTGAGACAGGGTAGAGGACTGCATCATTGGGGACAATGACTTGTAGGTCCTAGAAGGTCAAGATGTTAGGAGAATCATCTTTTATGAATTAATATTGTGCAGCACAGTGGGAAAGTTCCAGCAATTGCTGAGGGCTGGAAGAGGTGGGGGTAAGAGGAGATGGATGCGCAGCCTGGTGGTTTACCGACATGGGGGTTGAGAGATGAGCTCAGCAGTAGGGATCATTAGTCAAAATAAGCAAGAACAAAGGGTGTAGGTGTGGTGGTCTCCAGGAAGGGAAAAGTGGAGAGACCTGTGGTTGCTGGGGAATCCTCTTCTCTTTTGAAAAAGCTGTGGAAGCTGGAGATGATTGACTCTTGCGTCTCTCTGGACAACTTTCTTAGATTTTCAATACCCCATTGGAATGGGTCTTAGGGTAAAGGAAAACAGCTAGAAGCTAGTACTGATTTTTTCAAAAAGTGATATAAAAATAAGTAGTGCTGGTGATCTGACTCAATGCAATTTTTATCACTTATAGATTCCCCGGGAGGAGAAAACACATATTCTCCCAGAGAATCCCACCAAGTCTTCTGTTGAATAGGAATCTCACAAAGCCCCTCTCAAATGATGTTTCTACCTCTGCTTTAAACAATAGGCAGTTACGTTCCCAAGTCCTCCCTTGTGTTCTTTGTTTCTCCACTGAGTTGATTAAGGCAATAGTTTTCCACGCTGAATTTATCTTGCCAGGAGGTTTTTCGCTGCTCTCCTCTTTATTCATGATCTTCTCTTGCTCGTCCAGGCAACGAAATCATAATCCTATCTTTTACAATATCACAGGCTGATAGCAGCATGAACACACTCAGAGGATTCTTGTTCTCATTAAGCTTTTAATTTCTTTATTGACTTTAATTAAATCTGAGAGTCTTTTTGAACAACAAGAAAGAAACATGTATGTATGTTGGATTAATAGCATTGTATCCGCCAGACTATAGATGGTATTTTGGAGAAAGGGATAAGATTTTCCCTCTTACTCTAAACTCACAAATGTGAAGTTCTCCATGTGAAATTGTTGCTTTTCAAGGGGTGGACATTCTAGTATGAGAACCACCGTGAAATGCTTCCCTGGAAAAGTTGGAGAAGTTTCAGGAGAAACTATCAAAGCAGTATTTTGGTTACTTTGAGTAGTGCAAATTATATAGAGGAGTAACTGTGTTGTTATAAAGCAATGCAGATATCTATTGTTCATTCAGTGAGCTAATATGTACTGGGTACCTGTAACTGCTGTATACTTTTTCAGTCGACAAACATCCTTGGTTCTTAGAGGAAGAACTGTGTCTATCCTCACAGAATCTGTAATACAGGAGCAGAGACAGATCACTGCTACCAAGTAAACAGCACATTTTTTTTTTTAAAGAGAGAGAAAGAGAGAAGAAAGAGAGAATCAACTTTATTTTTCCATCTGGCCTTTGTTTTTCCTACACTTAGTTGTGTATGTGGTGCTGGAGTTTGAACCGGGTCCTCATGCTTGCCAGGCAAAAGCTCCAACCACTGAGTCGCCATCCCAGCCCAACAGCACACATTTGAGAGTTAAATGAATCATGACTAAAAATAATCAGTGATGCAGTGATTGGTGTGGTAAGTCAGAACCACTAAGAAGTTTGCCCTAATTTTTTCAAGTAGCTGATATATAAGCAGAAAGGATGCTTAATTTGTTAAATTTGGTGTTTTATTCCTAACTTGGAAAAACTTTGAATAAATCTGCATGTTGATTTTAAGTAGCATATAAGAATTCATTATTAAAGATTATGGGAAGAGGGGCCGGAGTGGTGGCTCCGGTGGTTACTGTGCTTGCCCAGCATGCGCGACTACACGGGTTCAAATCCCAGCACCCACGTACACAGCTAAGTGTCAGAGCAACAAAAGCCATGTGAAAAACTGAACAAAAATTGATTCTGTCTCTGTCTGTCTCTGTTACTGTCCTCTCTTTCACAAAAAATATTATGAGAAATACAAATTTATTTCAAATAATAAGTATTATTTTTCATAAAAGATTGAAATCAAGCATGTTTACTTATTGTTTGAAGTATTTGAAAAAAATAGAGATTTACCATAAGGGGTGACATGAAGCAGATTAAAAATGCACAAATTTGAGATTTCCCTCTCGGTAGGGCATATTTTATAGCTGTATCTGTAATGTTCAAATCCACCACGGTTGACCTCAGTCATCTGTGGCTTTTGAGCTTTGAGCACTGAAAACAAAGCTAATTCACATGAAGCCAAAAATGTAAAACGTACACTGTGATTCAAAGGTTTAATAAAATAAAAAAGTAAAATATATGTTTTTATTATGGGCTTATCAGACTTCATTAAGTATATTTTGTAATTAATTCTACCCATTACTTCTTTCTTTTTGCTTTTTTTTTTTTTTTTTTGGTTTCTTTTCTTTCAGTACCAGGATTGAACTCAGTGGTGCTTCACTATTGAACCATATCCCCAGCCCTTTCTCAATTTTAAGACTGAGTCTCACTAAGTTTCTCAGGTCCTGTCTAAGTTGCTAATGCTGGTTTTGAACATGCAGTCCTCCTGGCTCAAACCTCCCCACCCCCACCCAGCTGCTGAGATTACAGGCATGTGTCACACCCATGTCCCACATCTGGCTAATTTTCTTTCTTCCTCTTCCCCCTTCTCCTCCTCCTCCACCCCCTTCTGCTCCTCCTTCTCCTTTTCTCTTCTTCTTCTTCTTTTTTTTTTTTATTATAGCTACTAAGCATGGTGCCTGCAGAACTCAGAGGCAAAGTCCTGCCTAACATGCCAAGAGCCAAGACCCTAAGTTTGATTCTCAGCAACAGGAAAATAAAATAAAAAAAAGAAAGTAGTGGCTGATAAATAATTTAAAAATTTACATGTAGTTCTTGTTTTGGTTCATGTTGCATATTTCTTGGTTGTCAATGATCTACAGGGTTGCCAGAGTTCTCTTTAGCTTATTACCCAGAATTTGCACCCTAATTGCTTAAATGAATTAAATGCTCATGAGAGGTGATGTGTTCTACAATTTAGATGACAAAATTTGAATACAATTTCAGACAACATAATACTGAAGTTATTGCTATCACCTACTACTGTTTTGGATTATTATCAGAGTAATCCTTGACATCTGGTAAGTTTTACATATTGTTAGGGAAAAGGCATTTGTTGGGAGACGTGAAATATCATTGAGAACAACTAGACCAGATTGAATGGGTCATTTTTCATTCTTCACTACCATATGAAACCAACACTGAAACTTATGTTTTTAGAGCTCACTGTCTAGCAAAAACAAATTTTATCTTTCATGAGTGAAATTATTACAACCAGAAATTGTAGTGGTATATTTATTCTGATGCAAAAACCTTTATATACCATAGTGCTTGAACTATGGTATTCAACCAGCTATAGGAATTGTCCAAAAAACATTATTTAGTCCAAGAGTTCTGATTAAAAACAAGTTATCTTTTGCTGTTGTTTCTGTTTATTCATTTTAAATAGCCTTTTTTTTTTTTTTTGAATTCTGTGTATAGAACTCAGGGCCTCATGCATGCTAAGCTCCACTCCCAGCCGCAGATGTATTTTAAACAGAAATACACAGAAATAAAACTGTAAGTGTGTAACAGGGATAACAATTCATCATCATCAGCTTCGTACAAGAAGAAAAATGCAAGTCTTGTTTTAATATACTCCTTAAGTAGTTAGTTCCTAAGAGGTCTTGGCTTGACAGAATGCTAGAAAGTTACTCTAGCAAATATTGTTTAGAATTTCCAAATGGTAATGTTCTTTCAAATAATAGCTTTCTTTTTCACAAGGAGCCTTTGACCATTTGGCGATAAGCTTTTGTACTGGAGATCTATCTTGAAGGTTTTTCTATTTTTCAGTTTGTGCTTATGTGAATCACTTGTTCATGCTGATAAAACACATTCACAATTCTTGCATAACAATTGTTACTGAATAATGATCAGTGTGTGGCTTAAAACTCTTGGTATGCTTACTAAATCTGCTGGTTGACAATTTGGAAAGGTCACAGCAGAAACAGCTTTTGTCTGTCCAGTGAAACTTGGGTTGTCTGAAGGAGAGTCTCAACATTTATGGTTAATAATATCATGAAGAGGTCTTCATTCCCAAATCATGCAGTACATTCTAAATGTCAACTAGGACCTTAATCAGGACTTGTGAATAGTTCTTTATTCGTGTCTTTAGCTTCCCTTACAGCATGTCCTCCTTGGAAGGTCATGCTTTAAGTGGTAACTGTGGGATCCATGATGAGTGGTGATCAGGACAGAAGGTGCATTGATTTTTAAAATGGAGCCTCAGAAATCTCACTACATCATTTTTATGTTATTTTATTTTAGAAGCAAATGACAAGTCTATTGATATTCAACAGGAGGAGGAAACAGACTACATTTTGATGAAAACAGTGTCAAAGGTTTTATCCATTTTTTTGTAGCCATCACAGATTGGGGGGGAAAATCTCTATGCAGAATCAGTTTTGAAAGACAATTATAGAATTATAAATGTGAATACTAACAAGTCAGCTAGTTTTCTGGTAGCCTAATATGGATTATATGTGATTTGTGTTACTATAGGTAGGGAAGAAATTGAAAGTGTTTTCTCTGCTTGGAGAAATGGTCTCTTCAGAAATTAGTGAATATTGGCCCAGCATGGTGGTACATGCCTATAATCCAAGAGGCTCAAGAGGCTGAGGCAGAAGGATCACAAGTTTAAGGCCAGCCTTAGCAATTTACCAAGACCCTAAGCAACTTAGTGAGATACTGTCTCAATATTAAAAAAACAAAAACAAAACAAAACAAAAAAAACAAAACACACATACACAAAAAAAAAAGAGCTGGGGATGTTGCTTAGTAGTTAAATGTCCTAGGGTTCAATTCCTGTTTTCAAAAAAAAAAAAAAAAAAAAAAGAGAAAGAAAGAAAAAGAAAAAAGAAAGAAAAGTGAATACCAAATTTTCTGGAATCTTTTACAGAGAATTTAGAAGTTAATTTTTCAGCATCAAATCTGGTTTTTACTGCTCTTTCTTGAAACTTCCTCATCTTTATGATGAGTTCTTGAAATAAATGAATCAGTTTTACTTTTTTGAGTAAAAAGCCTAGACACGATTTTTTTTATAGGAAATTAACTCTTGCTGAATGAAGCTGATCATTGAGTATCCATTATTTCTTTCTGTTCTTTTGGGCATTGATTTTAGGATTATCTGTTTCCTTAGTTGAAATGTAGTTACCTTGCTAAAGAAGACTGAAATGATGACTAAAATTCTGTGAGCTTATCTGCTACTTATTCATACATACGTAATGTAAGTCTTGTTTGTCCTCAGAATTTTCACTGTTGGGGCTGGAGCGGTGGCTCGGTGGTTACAGCGATTGCCCGGCATGCGCAAGTACACGGGTTCAAATCCCAGCACCCACGTACACAACTAAGTGTCAGAGCAACAAAAGCCATGTGAAAAACTCAATAAAAAAAATTGATTCTCTCTCTCTCTCTCTCTCTCTCACTGTCCTCTCTCTTTAAAAAAAAAAAAAAAAGAATTTTCACTGTTGTGAGCTCTGCTCTTAGGGAAATTCTACTCTTAGAAAACAGATAGATAAATACAATAAGTAAACACATGAATAGGAAGAACCATCAGGGAGCTGTAAGTTTTATGGTGAAATAAAATGTGGTAAACGAGAAATAAGGTATATGATGGGATAGACGAGGCATACTGTCTTATTTTCAAAGAAGAGCTCATTGGGATTCAAGTATCTAAAGTAGGGCCCATCTGGCAAGACATGTGTGGTCTTTTGTCAACTCCAGGGCTGATGGTGACAATTTCAAGTAGATCAGCCTTACCATTTTGAATGAATTCCAGTCTCATAGAAAGTCCTAGGTTACCAAACCATGGAATGGTTTCACATTGCAGTACCTTTCCAATTATTCCCTGTTTGTCACATACTTCTTACCAGTCAGGAAATTAAATAAAGAATAAGCAAAACAATGAAGCAACTTTCCTCATACGAATCTAACTCCATTATCAACTTTCTTTTCTCATCTTCTAAAATAGTGAATCTTTTCTTACCATTTTATTCAGATGTTTTCCTAATCATCGTGTTTCACTGATACTTGTGTTATTGTTCACTGTTGATTTTTCACACAAAAATGATGAGTTTAGAGCAAGTCGATCTTCCTCTTGAGGTCTTTTAGTCTGCCTCCATGTTTGGCAAAAAAATAAAATGATGTTTCTTTCATATAGTTTTTCTTTTTAAGAGAAAGCTAGAGAAATAATCCATTTTTTTAATTTAGTTTTTCATGTGGCTTTTGTTGTTCTGAAACTTTGTTGTGTACATGGTGCTGGGGTTTGAATGCACATCCTTGTGCATGCAAGGCAAGTGCTGTAATAGTGGAGCCACTACTCCAGCCCATTTTTTTTTTTATTCTTAGAGAGAGAGAGAGAGAGAGAGGAACAAAACAATCAGTTTTATTTAGTTTTTTTATCTGGTTTCTGTTGCTCCAATACTGAGGTGTGTAAGTGATGCTGGGGTTTGAATCTGGTCCTCGCACATGCCAGGCAAGCGCCATACTGCTGAGCTACTCTTCCAGCCCCTCTTTCATATAATTTTGACTCCAAAAGGCATGCTACTTAGATCAAGTGTACTGTTGGAAGCCAATTGCTTCCAGCAGGCTTCAGTTGGTAAAGTTGCATCTGCCCACATGTTTTCTGCATCCACTAACCCATGTGTGCTGACTTCACAGAGCCCTCTCCTAAAGCTCCTAGGATAATTAGTTGTAAACTGTGAAAGATGGCTAAGTGGATTAACCGTGGTTTCCAGTAAGTGATGGAAAAGAGTCCAGATGCAGAGATTGGTGTTTGTTATATGGGATTTGCAGTTCTTTTAACACATTCCACCAACTAACCACCTCCTGTTAAGTGTAAATGTGTTTTCAGTGACCTGCTATCTGAAGAGCTTTGCTATTAATGCTTTAGTAATTATAGGTTAGTTTGCTTATTAAGACCCATGGAAAAAGAATTAACAAATCCACATATGTGTTCACATGCAAGACCCAAAGCAGGGAAGAAGCCGGATGCCTGGCCTTAGCTTCAGTAGACCCCTGGCAACCGCCCCTTCTTTGCCTACCAACCCACTAGAGTCCTTACTGAGGTTCAAACCTTTTCATATTATGTTTCCTATGACTCCTTGACATATAATAGAACATCATTATCTTGGCTTGTAGATCACAGAAGAGCAGTGAGGGTAGTAACTATGACAATCAGACCACACTTCAGAGTTTCTGGGGAAATTTCCTCATGCATAGTATTTGGTACAGGCCTTCATTCCTGTGATTCTACTGCCTACAAAATAATGTTTAAAGATATTGGTATGCATTGTAATTTCCCATATCATCCACCACATGGCTGTACTACACAAGTTGCTTAGCATATGCTGGGTTTTTTTTAAATTTTTTATTTCAAAGAGAAAGGGACAGTGAGAGAGAGAGAATGCAAGAATCAATTTTTAATTTTTAATTAGTTCTTCATGTGGCCTTCGTGACTCTAATACTTGGTTGTGTACGTGGTGGCTGGGGTTTGAACCTGTGTCCTCAGGTGTGCTAGGCAAGCATCATAACTGCTGAGCTACTGCTCTTGCCCCATACGCTGTGTTTTGTAAGGTTAGTTTCCTAACAGGACAGTGCTGACTGTTGAAGATTGCTTTTCCTTGGCTTTCCTTCTAATCCCTTAAAAGTGCTATTAACCAATCAGATTCTACCATGGAGAGAGATTTCTTCAGTCCTCATCACAATTTTCATTCTCCCCATGACAGCAAAGAGGGATTCGACCAAATGAAGTTATTACATCCCATAGCATGTTTTTGTGGTTTTCTAATATTGATAAGTAGTGTTGGACATTTCTCTAAAGAAGAAACTATCATATTTAAAATGCTTATTATATATATATATATATATATATATATTGAAAAGGTATATTTTGAAAATTTGATACAAGCTGAAAACAGTTTCATTAAACCATCTGATAAACCAAAATATAAAAAGATCTTCATATAGCCTTATAACAATTCTTGTATTAAAATTCTGTCCTGTTCCAAGTTGGCATTGCAGAAATTCTAAGTTCCAGTAGTTCCACTAAGCCTCTTTGAAGTCAATAGGTTTTACACAAAGGCGACATTTGAATAAATTAATCTTGGATTAGGTGCAATCCTCAAAGAATGGATTCAGTGCAAAACCTGCAGACTCAAGAGCAGTTCCTTGAGAGTTTGTTAATAATGCAGTGAAGATGGTAGCATAATTGTTGTTGAGTTGATGACCTTCTTAATTAGGTGTTGACACAAGCATTCAATTGAATTTAGTAATTTACTGAATTACTGATCATCAGTCTATCAACTCCTTTTTCAGCTAATAGATTTAAACTTAGCACACTTCCTGTAATAGGACTTGCATTGAATGCTATAAATTTTTTTTTTTTAATGGAAAACCAAGAGGGGAATGTGAATGGAGTCTGCTCTCTTTATCAGGCAGCACGTAATCATTGAGTCCACCTTAAATGAAGATTCCCAGTGAAAATAGTTGTCATAGCTTTTAAATAAAAATAAAATGAAAACGAAAAAATCCTTGAAATGTTCGTTCAGAAAAAATTTAATTAATAAAAAATGATGTGATGTCTAGGTTTTCTTTTCTTTTTTTTTTTTTAACTTAAAGTAAAATCAACACTTATTGAGGGGAAAAGCTTTCTTCCAATTAGCATAAATCACATTACTCAAGTAGCTGAAGTGAAGGTGAGAAAAAGAATAGGCCATGAAGTCAGAGAACTGAGATTAAAAGATTTATAGCAAAAACAAGAAAAAGAAGCTAAGTGATAATAATTTACTGCAATAGGTATTTATTAGGAAGCATTAGAAAAATGTTAAAAACCACTGAGAAAGATGCTGTATCTATAAAGCCATCATTGAGAGTTGTAGCTATGCACAGATATTTAAGCAGTGGACTAAGGTTTAGGCCATGTGCATAGAAGTGACATTTCACTGCAGACTGGCACAGATGACAGTTATGACATCAAGAATAATAGCATAAAGCAGGTGAAATAGAGGGACTCTGGGCCCTGATAGATCATGCCAGAAACAATACTTAAAGAGACCCCATGTAAGGATTGTCAGTGCCAAAGGTACCCTTCGTGTTCTTTCATGTAGTTCTGTTGTTCTGAGGCACTTACGTTGTTGTAAAAATAATTTCTAAAAAAAGAAAATTCATCTAACAATTGAGTTGGAGCAATGAAAGCCACATGAAGAATTGAATAAAATTGATTCTCTTTCTCTCTCACTGTCCCCCTCTCTTTAAAAAGCAAAAAAAGTAGTAAAAATTAAAAACAACTATAACAAAAACTCCCACTGAACGAGGTGAAGCTTCTCCCTTTTATGTTACTATTGGAGCTCAAGAGAGAAGGTCAAATTAGCAGTATCTCACACAGATTGAATTTTGCTTGGGCATGTTTTTGTTCCTATGCATTACGCTTACATCTAAGGCTGTGGAAAATACATAAAGGAGAAGAGAGCTGATAAGAAGATGTAATTTTCCTTGTGGGGAATTAAATCCTGTCAAGGGGATACAAGGAGGTATTCTTTAGAATATGCAAACTAGTTTAAGCCCATATATTATTAAATGCCTTTTTATATAGTTTTAACTTCTATATATATAATCTGAAGTGAGACTGATCATTGCTTTATCCATTTGGTCTTGTTTGGTTGCAAGGTATAAAAGACTCAACCATGTATGATTAAATAGAAAGGGATAAATCTGTTTCTTAGTACTGAGTCTTCCAACCACATGGATATATGGATGAACTAGCTAGTACCTGCTTGTTATGAAGTCAAACCACAGCCCATCATCCAATTGCTCTCTCCCAATATTGTTTCTCTTTCACATTAGCTCTGTTCTCAGACAAACTTTTCACAGGTTTTCAGGGTGGCTACCACGAGTTTACACACTACAGAAAAAGGAGAACATGCACGCATGATAAAGTTCAGCAGAAGTTACAGCAGGTGCTGTGGAGGTCATGTGCACAGACCTAAGACAATCACTGGAGATAGATCAATGTGAGTGGTTAGAGGTCAGGGCTGAGTCACAGGCAAGTCGTTGACCTGCGGAATGTAATCCTTTTCTTTGGAATCACATGTACTAAGAATAAGACTGTTGTGCCTGGAGCACTGGCTCGTTAGGGTTGGTGTTTGCCTGCCATGTGTGAGGAATGTGGGTTTGAACCCTATCACCACATACACAAGTGTCAGAGCAACAAAAGCCACGTGACGCACTAAATGGAAATTGATTGTCTCTCTCTCTCAAAAAAAAAAACAAACCCATAGTATTGGACTGTTTTCACAAATGAGAATCAACACCCAGAGCCATATATTCTCCACTATATGATAGATCTACAATAATCTAGGAAGTTTATAAAGGAGCCTGGTCTAGTTCGATCTTAATGTATCCCCTTGACTAAGGAAGTAGAAACTCAGGAAGGATGCGTACCTATCTTTCATGGGAGTAAATAGTTACTTTCATTAAAGGAATTTTTTAAATAAAAAGATCATATTAAATACACAAAGTAATAAGACCTTGATGACATCGTACATAACCATGCTAAATAATGACAAACTAATTTATTCCAGAATGTGACTATTTCTGAGTGCATGGCAAATAAAAGAGAAAGATAGCATTTTTTTCCTTTAAAATTATATTTTAACTGTGGGTTCATATTTTCTTTTAATGGTTTAAGAAAGTCTGTATTTTAAATGCAAGGTATTTATTATGCTTTAATGTTGCTTGGGGGAGTTCTTTGGTTTCCTAAGTTTTAAGTGGATAAAAGTTGTGGAGTGAACAAAAGAATGGTCAGAAAGGCTGGCAGCTTGAAAGTGTGAGCTGTACTGTGGATGTTGCATCCTGAGTTTTATTTTCTACAGAGCCTGTAATAAAACCTGGGTGCACTGCATGTAATCGAATTCATTGATTTATATGTATTGGAATAAAGCAAAGTTGAAACTGTTGGCTGTGGTCCGGGTCAAGGACAAGAGAGCAGGGAACATAGAGGAGGAGAGAGAAAGGAAAGTAATCAGGAGCATCAAATGAAATATCCTCATAGACCAGATATGAGAGATTCACATATTTCTTGATCTGCAGAATGTGTGAAGTGTATTTCTTTTAGAATGGAAATGCATTGCCCCGGGAGCTTTCTGCATTATAAAGAAGGCAATTGGCTTTCCATTCATGCCTCAACCTTATCTTTTATCATCAAAGATGCTGCTATTTTGGTATCAGATCCTGAAATGTGGTGACAACATCTGACCTTCCCAGGTCTGAGCGGAATCGTGGGTGGTACAACACTCCACACCTGTGTTTTTCTCTCAGACTCCCTGACTTAGACTCCAGTAACTTTACTTCAGTGGTGTTAATGATGTTGTATCATCAAGCTATAACATCATCACGGCTTTTGACACTGATTTTCCTAGGTATGGGATCAGCTTTCTTATAAAGTTATTACCTTCTGCTTTTCTTCCATTAGCTTCATTTTATTTTGACTGTGAGGTTAATTTTCATTAAGCCTGAGTGAAATTCTGAAGGGAAAATATAGAATCTGACAACTTCAACAAGAAAGGAAAAGGAAAAGTGGCAGAATATTTCACAACAAATGTAAAGGAAGACAGGGCAACATCGACTCTGTAGTTAAAATTAAAAGCAAAGAAGTAGATACTTGGAGCCTCAACTGAGGCAAAGCTGGAGGTTATTCTGTGTTCTGAAAGGGGGTTGAATGAGCCTCCACTTGCTTGTTCTCATAATGTACCGGGCACTCTGACAATATATAATGAAAACTTGCAGTTCATATTTTTTTAATTATTTTAACCATTTGTTAGCAACTATTGAATTATAGATAACAAATTACATCAATGAAAGAGAAAGGATTATTTATTTTAATCCACAATATATCATCAATTTAGGACTATATAATTTGAATTTTAAAGAATATAATTCATGCTGGGTGCAGTGAAGCAGTCCTGTAATCCCAGCAGCTTGGGAGGCTGAGGCAAGAGGGTGGCCAGTTCAAGGTAGCTTTGGCAACTTAGTGACGCCCTGAGCAACTTAGCAAGAGGCTGTCTCAAATTAAAAAAACAAGAAAAGCGCTGGGGATGTGGCTCAGTGTTTAAGTGCCCTTGGGTTGGTTCGATAACAAATATATAATTTATTAAAAATGACTAAGTCTTATTTAAGTAAGTGATTTCTAGAGAAATGCAGTATGTATTAGGTATGTGTGCATGTGTTATTCTTTACTCTTAATTCAAGTAATTTTGTTGATAAGCTTTCAGATTGAGTTGTCCCATAGTAGTTATTCCCTACATGAAAAATTTTGCTCAAAGATCTGCTCATTTATTGAGGACAGATTTTAAAGCCAAGAAAATTAGAAAATGTCTTGGAATCTATACCCACATTCAGGAGTGGTTAAACCAAGGATTATACTCTTTTCCCTGAATCCTATAAATTTGTATTTACCCAATTTGGATGCATATTGAAAAATATTTTGCTTATTTTATATTTCTAGTACCGAGTTAAAGGTCTTGGGACTAGAGTGGTCACTCAGCGGTTATGGCACTTGCTTTGCATGCATGAGTATGCGAGTTCAAACCCCAGCAAGTCTTTCACATATTTTTGAAATAAAATAATGACTCAGGACAAGTTTCAGGACCCAAATGGGTTTGCATTCACCAAGTACTTAACATAGTTAGAATTTTTTTAATTTTCTTCTTTACTCTGAATATAAACTTGGCAATATTGGGGAATGACTTAAAGTTTATATTTTATTGATATCATTGGCCATTATTTAAAAATCTTATCATATAGATATGATGATGAACTAAAAATTATTTACAAATATGGAAAACTTGAAAGTAGAATATAGAAAATAACATAGAAAGCACCCATAATTATGCTTTCAGAAAATGTTTTGTATTTTAATTGATACTCTTTGCATAAAATACTTTTTAATTAAAATTTATTCATATCATGTATTTTTATTTTATTTTAAAATTTTATCATGGATATCTAGACTATTATTGTGCAAGCTCATCAAGATGAATATATGATATTTCAGTCTTTGAATATAGTATGATCTATTTAAAATTTCTATAGATTTTTGGACATACTCCTTTTTCATTTTAAAATAAAATTTAAGTATCTATTTTAATCTTTGCAAGTTGGATCTGTCTCTATAATATGTATCATAATATGTTTGAAAATTTTTTTTTGGAATTGTCACCAATTTTAATTTCTACAGTGTGGCATTCTTATTAACAAAAGTATTACTTCATAACTAAAGTTAAAATCAGTTTAAAGGATGCTAACTGAATAGGCAAAAATCATGCTGTATTTTAATTTTGATTTTTCATCTATAATAAATAAAAATTTTTTCTCTAAAATATGTTACTTATTTTGGCTTTTGTTTCTTAATTGCATATTTGTGGAATTTTTCCATTTCTCTCTACCTTTTTTGTACTTAACTGCATTTCAGAATTCGTGGTTAACACTATGACCTACAAGGATATTAAGATCTTATGGAAATGACAGCACTCACTGATTTTTTTTAAGAGAGAGAGACAGTGAGAGAGAGTCAGTTTTATTTAGTTTTTCATGTGGCTTTTGTTGCTGTGACACTTAGTTGCACACCCTCGCACATGCCAGGCAAGTGCGATAACCAATGAGCCTGCACTCCAGCCCCATTCTCTGATTTTTTAAAATAAGTAAGTAGCATTCATATCCAATTCACAAAATAGTAACCACCTTATTCTTTTTGGCAAGGATCTGATTTTCAAAATGTGACAGTATCCAAGCTGTGTAGTGTGCGATTGTCATTGGTGTTACTGAGGACATGTCCTTATTAATTGTTAAGGAGATTGAGCTAGGCTGTGTAAGTTGAACTATTGCCACATTTTGTACAATTTCAGATTTCCTGGTACGTTTAGCTAATACATCAAACACGGATTCAACATGAAACTGACATTGCAAAAAAAAAAAAATTTTCAGTATCCAATAACTGACCCTTGAAATAATTTACATAATTATTTTCACAGAGAGGCTTCAAATACTGTAGATTTGTCCAAATTTTCATGGAAAAAAACAAAGAAATTGAGATCCTCTAAAGATTGAGTATCAGACAGCTTAGGCTCCAGTTACAAAAAGGACACCCTAAGTGGCTTAAAAAATAGACATTCTAGAGGGTGGAAACTGAAGAGCAGGATGCTGATCGCATTGGTTTGGAGCAAGACCTCTCCTTCTGGTTTTCAGGCAGCTTGTATCTTCCTGTGTCCTCATATGACCTTTGCTGGGTGTAGACCAGTGAGGGAGTGCTCTGGGGTCTCTTTCTCTTAGGTGTCCTATCAGATAAGGGCCCCGTTCCCATGGCCTCCTGTAGACTCTATGCCCTTCTTAAGTCCTCTAAGTCTGTGTATCATCATGCTGGAGATCAGTGCTTTGACATAGTGACTGGGGGGGGGGGGCACATTTAGACCATCACAGATATTTAGAAGCTTTTTGTTGTTGTTGTTCCCAAAGAAACAAAGAAATTTTGAGTCACTGGACTTGGAAAAAGCAAAATTTCTAAAGTATCAAGTAGGATTCAACCTCCAAATTAGTGAAATAGAACAATAAACAAACATATTTCCATCAATTCACAATTTACCTCAACAGCTGCCTAACCCCAAGGAGCACACAGTAACGTGGCATCTTTGCTTGATCTTCAAAAGCAGTGACAAGCAGGTGCATGGGACCACTTTCTGGTACAAATGCGTACTTTATTTCAAAATGTGTACTGTATATCAACGTTTATCAGTGCTCTTTAAGAATAACTGCATTTCTGTATTGTGTCAAAGTAAATGTAACAATGGCCAGATTATCTGTATAATAAAGGAAGCGGGGGAGAGCCAGAAAGAGAGATTTCTTATACTACCACAGGTTAGAAAGAAATTATTTGGGGGCTGGAGCAGTGGCTCAGCAGTTAAGGCGCTTGCCTTGCATGCGCGAGTACGCGGGTTCAAACTCCAGCACCAAGTACACAATGAAGTGTCTGAGCAACGAAAGTCCATGAAAAACTAAATTAAAAAGTTGATTCTGTCTTTCTCTCTCTCTCACTGTCCCTCTCTCTTAAAAAAAAAAAAAAAAAGAAAAGAAAAGAAATTATTTGAAATGTGGGCTACAGGAGCCATCTGCCAGTTTCCTTCTAAGATTCTTTGGGTCAATTTAGTTTTGCTGATAGAAAATGCACCCCTCTAAGAAAATTATAATAGATGGTAATTTTGATGCTGTATTTTACAATGGATTCAGTGCTGTTCATCTGAGAAAGTGCTCAGAAAGTTTGAATTTTTTTTCTCCTTCTGTTTTAATTTCCATCCACATGAAACATTCATTCATGAAAACAAGGGCTGGAGAGGTGCCTCAGTGGTTTCAGTGCTTGCCTGGCAAGCATGAGGACCCGGGTTCAAACCCCAGCACCACGTACACAACTAAGTGTTAGAGCAACTAAGGCCATGTGAAAAACTAAATAAAGTTGTTTCTCTCTTTCTCTGTCTCTCTCACTGTCCCTCTCTCTTTAAAAAAAAAAAAAAATTAA
>PVKS010021037.1:0-35843 GCA_004027875.1 Aplodontia rufa | reverse complement strand
TCCCTCCTGCCCCTCTCCTCCGTCTCCTCTCCCTCTTCCTCCTACCCTTCCTCCTACTCTTCCTCCTCTTCCTCCTCCTCCCCCTCCTCCTCTTCTTTCTCCTCCTCCTCCTTTTCTTTCTCTTCCTCCTCCCCTTCCTCCTCCCCTTCTTTTTCCTCCTCCTCCTCCCTTTCTTTCTCTTCCTCCTCCTCTTCCTCCTTCCTCTTCCTCTTCCTCCTTCTCCTCTATCTATATTAAAACCAGCAAGCTGTTTATTCAAAACAGCTTGGGGAAGATCAAAGTCTCAGAGCTTCATAGCAGTGCCCCAGAATGGGTGGCAATTGCTTTCTGCTCCCACAGGCTACAGGCGAGTGACCACTGGGTACTTGACCGGCATACCACAGAGGAGCACTGGAGGAGCCACCCCTGGGTGCTGCTAACTTACAAATGGTGCTGGAATCAGCACCAGTCTGCTGTCCTCAGTGGGAAGTGTGCAGATGGTACTCTGTACCCAAGAAGCTGCAGCACCTCCCGACTGCACTTTCCCAGGCAAAGTTGGCAACAGCGACATGTCAGCAAATGACACTCACAGCCCTCACCCGCCAGCGCTGGATGGAGCAGAGAGCAGGGAGCGGCTGGAGGGAGGACCCTGGTGCCAGAGGAGATTTGAGCGATTGAACTTTCACGGCAGGTGCTGGGAGGAGGCAGCCTAGGGGAGGGAAGGGGGTGGGAATCCCCTTTTAAGTACCAGCAAAGCAAAATAAAATAAAAGCGCAACACGATAGACTCTACCTGCAGAGATTGCTCTCAAGTCCTGCTCTTTCTCCCCTCCTCTCTGCCACCGTTCTTACTAAATGCAGGAAGCTGTGTGACCACAACAGGGAAGGACATGGGCTTCTGGTCTCCAAATCACAGCCAGTGATTTGATCTGAACAACCTAGAGAGCTTCTCTCTCTTTGCCTCACTTTCCCCATCAACACAACAGGATGGCAGAGTCCATTCTCCCTGCAGAGTTTCTCACTGCTGACGCTGAAACCTTGACACTGTTGACACCCGGGTGGTGGGGGGACGAGGCGTTCTCTGTACTACACGCTGCCCCAGCATCCCTGGCCCCTACCCACCAGATCCCTATGGCACCCACCCATACCAGCCCCTAATCACAACAACCAAAAATGTTTTCAGACTTTGCCAAATATGCTGTGGAATGGGGGCCAAAAATCAGCCCTAGTGGAGAAACACTGCCTAACTGGATTCTTACAAAGATTAACCAGGTTAGAAGAGGGCTGGGCCCACCGTGGGGCTTGCTGAGTGTTAGCTACGGCCATGCCTTTGCCCACACGGGTCCTGCTGCTGGTGGCACCACCCACTGCTATCTCAACATTGATCACAAGCATTACTAATTAACTGTGGCTCTGTCCCTGAGGCCCCTGGATATGATCTCTGAGTCCTCTGCACTGCAGCCATCTTTCAGGACCCAGGAGCTCCGCCTAGCACGCAGAAGCAGCTCTGGGCAGTTCTCTTTCTGACCTCCTGGTGGCCCTGTGAAGTCTCTATGCCTCCTTGATAAGTGAGGAAACTGGCATTTGGAAAAGCTAAATACTTGTTTTAAAGTCATACGATTAGTAAATGACCCCAAGGAATTCCACAGAGGAGAGAGGGTGTAGGAAAACCACTTCTCCAGGAAAAATTAAAAACTCAGATTTGTAGCCTTTGCCAATTCCCATGGTGTAAATGCAGGAAAATTTCCCACCGTGGCTGATTGGAAACCACCGATGGTTTAAGTGCTGACACAGAATTCCTGACAATGAAACAACTGGTTCTTGTGACAGGCACAAATAGGGTCCAGCCCATCGCTCAGTGGCAGCCTCCAGTCCACTTTAGATGACAGAGTTTCAGCCAATGAACAAATCCCATGAAGTATGGCGGTGTCCAGAGCAGCAGCAGAACTAGCCAGGGCAGCAACTCCATCACTTTCCATCCCTGAGATCTGATAGCCACACACAAATCCACATTTATATTTGAAGTCCACAGCTCTGATTATATAACCTCACCCGGTGAGCTCTAGATACAATCCAGAAAATTAGTCCAGGCTGACATTAGCTTGATGGCCTCATTAACTGTCCACAAAGTCTTTTCTGGGGGAAAAATATTCTCTTTCCTTAGGCTGATGGTTTCTGGCAAATAACTCAAGAATAAACGCTAGCAGCATGATGGTGTGTCTGGGCAGGGAAGGATTTGCAGATGATTCCGCCTCCAGAGATGCATGCAAGATGTGAGTCAATTAGCCGCGTAGCTGCAGGCCAGCAAAGGCGACCTGGGGATCCATCTCGCTGGGCTGCGTGAGATGTGCAGCCCTTATGTAATTAGTGTGGAAGTCCTACGCTTAGTTAACTTAATGAGCATTAACGGTGTGCTCGCTCTGCTCCTAAGCCAGCAGAGCCCTCCCTGTACCCCAGCTCCCCACCCAGAAGCAAAGATGAATGACTTCATCCTGTCCCTGTCAAGCAGTTTCCTTCCGTCCCCATGCACCCCAGAGCTCCACCAGGTGAGCATGCACAACTGCTTTGTCACCTCTAAATGTTGGGGAAACATGAGTGGCTTTCTTTTCCTTTTCCTGCAGGTTACGTTCTGGAGATGAAGGGGGCTTCCATGAAAAACACTTCTAGAAAACTTGGAGCTTAATCTGAGAACAGAGACGTTTCCTGTAAGATTAGTAGACATGTTTGTTAGCATTGAGGAGTGGCCACAAGTCTTTGGTTCTCAGTTCTCCCAAGAAATACCCTTCACACACACACACACACACACACACACACACACACACACACACACATACACGCAAGAAATATCAGCCACAAATGCTGGACGTCTAGCACTCCGAATATAGAAGGTACATAATTATTTTCTCCATAGATTCTACCACCAGCTGTTCATTGAAGAAGTCAAAAGGATCTCTGGAACAGGGTTGATGTACTAAATCACAGAGCAGGGGCTTGGAAGAGGTGAAAGAACTTGGAATTGGGAGTCAAACAGAAAAGCCTGGAGGTTCAAATCCTAACTCTGCCATGTGCTCACTGAGTGTCCTTGAAAAGTTCTTTAACTCTGCACCTTGATTCCCTGGTCTCCAAAATGGAGCTGGTAATATCAACCTCACAGGGGCATCTGTGTTGATTCCATAATTTAGCTATTGAAAATTGGGCTGCTATAAACATTGATGTAGCTGCGTCTCTGTAATATGCTGATTCTAGCTCTTCTGGGAAAATACCCAGGCGTGGGATAGCTGGGTCATAAGGTGTTTCCATCCCTAAGTTTTTGAGGAGCTTCCACACTGCTTTCCAGAGTGACTGCACCAGTCTGCAGTCCCACCAACAGCGTGTTAGTGTTCCTTTCTCCCCACAACCCCTCCAGCATCCATTATTTTTTGTATTCTTCATCTTTGCCAACCTAACTGGAGTGAGGTGAAATCTTAATGTTGTTTTAATCTGCATTTCTCTGATTGCTAGTGATGAAGAACACTTTCTCACATATTTGTTGGTGTTTTGAAATTCCTCTGTTGAGAAGTTTCTGTTTAGTTCCATGGTCCATTTACTGATTGGAGTGTTTGTGGTTTTAGAATTAAGTTTTTTGAGTTCGTTGTGTGTGCTGGATACTAGTCCTCTGTCAGAGGCATAGGTGCATTGTAGTTGTACATCATGATGGGATCCGCTGTTACTTACTCACACATGCATACAATATAACGGTATAATTTGACCATATCTCTCCTCAGCAATTACCTTCCCTCCTCTTCCACCCCCAATCAGTTTATTCTCCCTTTAATTTTGATGAGATTGACCCCAAACTTTCTTTTCCTCTCTAGCTTCCACATATGAGAAAAAACATATGACCTTCTGAGTTAGACTTATTTTGCTTAACATGATGGTCTCTAGTTCCATCGAGTTTCCTTCAAATTACATAATTTCATTTTTCTTTATGGCTGAATATAACTCCATTGTGTAAATACACAACGTTTTCTTTCTCCATTCATCTGTTGGTGGACACCTAAACTGTTCCATAGTTTGGCTATGGAATTGTGTTATTATAAAAATGGTTATGCATGGATCACTGTAGTAGATGATTTTGATTCTTTAGGGTAAATACTGAGAAATGTTATTGCTGGGTGCTTCCTGGTATGTATATATGTATGTATTTTAGCCAGGCATGGATGATGTCGCATGCCTGTAATCCCAGTGACTTGGGAGGCTGAGGCACGAGGATCACAAATTCAAAGCCATCCTCAGCAACTTAGCATGGCCCTAAGAAACTTAGCAAGACCCTCTCTTGAAAATAAAAAATGAAAAGGGCTGGGGATGTGGCTCAGTGGTTGAGAGCCCTGGGTTCAATCCCTGTATCATTAAAAAAAAAAAAAAAGTTAACGTGATTTCTAAGGCCAGACACTTCTTGTGGACCCAGAAAGATGGGAACTAGCAGGAAAGGTGTGATGCACTGTGCATGACAGGAAGACGATAAGGGCTGAGAAGATCCCCACCCTGCCCCTGTGCTGGGAAGGGAGTGGCTTCCAAATCCACGGAAGCCTGACAAAGCCTCCCCTTTTAGGACAGCATGTCTCGCATTGAGGATGTTAAGCTCCCCAAGGTGCTGTGAACCAGCTTTGTCCTGGTCTTTTTCAGTTTCTAGAGACCCTGGGAGGACACTTCAGGGAGAGGGAAGGTGCTGGCATGTCAGAGTTGAGGGACTGAAAGCTCTCCCCGACTAGCATTCATTTCCATATCTATCCTTTCCGGCTTAGAACCATTCATCAGTAAGTCTCTCCTGCAGAGCTGAGTCAGGAGCTACCCCATGGCTCTTCATGCTGGAGCATAGAGGGCCGGGTACCTGTGTGCGCAGTGGCACAGAGAGTGGCAGAGGTCAGAAACCTCTGCAGCCCCATCCGCCCTGGCCCCACGAGTGGCCTTGGGGAAACTGATACGTGTGGGAAAATGCAAGAGCTGCGTCCAGTGACGTAAGAGTGGAGGCATGAGGACACCACCCCCAAGACTGCCATCAAGAACCTTTCCTTTGCCCTCTGTATTATTTGAGGTTCTCCAGAGAAGTAGAACCGATAAGATAGAGGGATAGATAAAAGGATATTTTTATGGGAATTACCTTGCACAGTTGTGGAAGCCGAGAAGCCCCACAGTCTCCATCTGCAAGCTGGAGACCGAGGAAAGCAACGGTGTCACTCAGTGCAAGTCCAAAGGCCAAGAACCAGGATCTCTGCTGGCCAAGGGCAAGAGAAGATGATGTCCCAGCTCCAGAAGAGACAGCGTTTGCCTCTCCTCCACCCTTCTGTTCCATCCAGTTCCTCAATGGATTAGATGACACCCATCCATGTTGGTGAGGGTGGATCTTCATTACTCTGTTCACTGATCCAAATGATAATCTCTTCCAGAAACTCCCTCGTAGACACATGCAGAAAGAGTGTTTCACTGGCTCTCCCGGCATCCCTTAGCTCAGTTGCGGGACATAAAACTAACCATCACATCCCCTCTGTCCTGACCCTTTGGAAATCACATGCCAGAGAAATACAAATTTGGAGAAATATCTTATTTCAAACACCTAAAAGATCCTGATGTAAAAGCAGGTGACGACCTGATATATGTTGTAGAAAGAGTAGAAACATGAATATTGAGGGAATTTCCTTAGGAAGAAGGACATAATAGCATAACAAAGTGGCCCCCAAGAGGATTAGGGTTTATGCATCAACTAATTTGTTTAAAAACTAGTCACTAAGCATCAATTATACAGCCTAGATGCTGGGAACACACTGCTGAGCCAAAACGGGCACATTTCCTATGATACCACTCTCCTTCCTCCTTCCTCCTTTTCCCCTTCTTTCTTCATGAGCTCAAGTGATTACTGTTGTCAAGAGCTGTGCAGGGTACTGAGAGCCCAGGAAATGGAATCAAGTAGGTGGATGTAGGCTAAACTTCTGGTATAGAGTCCATGGACTAGATACCAGAGATTCTCTCAGTCGTCATAACCAATCCAATTTGTTTTTAGAATTAGTTTCTTTATCTTACAGGTTAGAAAACTAGGATTCAGGCAAACTAAGAAGCTTGCAAGATTATAAAGCAAGAGAGTGATAGAGTAAGATGCCAAATCTGATTCTAAGTTTGTTCTTAAATATGACTTTGGATAGTTCATGCATGCATAGTTTATAGTAGGGTATGCTGGTAAACCATTTCTCCAAGAAACAAATAAAATAAAACCCTAATTTGTAACACTTGCCGATTCGCTTGGTGTGAATACTCCTACTACTGTGGCCAATTTGAAGTTACCAGTGGTGTAACAACTGATTCAAAAAAATCCTCAAATTTGACTAATGATTCAGTGAACTGATGTAAGGTAGGCTCCAGCATGTGGCTGGGGTTAGGTATGAAATGCCACTGAAGAAGCTTCTGGAAGAAAAGACCCTAACCCAGCTTTAGAGATTTAGTTGCGGAACTCAAGACGAATGAAGTGGAAACTCCCTCCACATAGGTCCCTGGAGCATTGTTAAAATTTTATTTTTAGGCCTGGTTGTTCAACATTTCTATGGATTGTCTGAGATGCCCCTGTATCCTTCCAACAAATTGCATCTTGCTCAAGCTGACTCAGGTGGAGTTGTGTTATTGAAAAAAAAATCTTATTAACAAATGCAGAGGAGCCTCTCCACTGGAGTCTTTTGTTACTAGAATCAGGAAAATGATCTTCGGTTGAGCAATAGCAGGGTGTTCCTGTCAATTAAATGCAGTTTCTATAGATAGACACCTGCTTCTGATAATTCAGGGACCTGTATTCCCAGAACAATGGATCTCGTCACTCTATAGCAGCAAGATTCCCAGGTACACTTAAACATTTTTATACACCATTAACTACTTGGCAGAGAAACTGAGAGAGTGTTTTGACCACAAATAACATAAAACCAAGGTTGGAAAAGCTGGTGTCAATCAAAGATGTATCGGTGATGAAGTATCTCTGAAATTATCATAGAAACCCATAGTGAAGAACAAGTCAATTTTTTAAAGAGAGAGGGTCAGTGAGAGAGAAAAACAGTTTTTATTTAGTTTTTCATGTGCTTTTGTTTCTCCAAGACTTTGTTGTATACGTGATGCTGGGGTTTGAACTCGTGTACTCACTCGCTGGGCAACCGCCATAACCATGCATCCACCGCTCCGGCCCCAGAACAAGCCAATTTTAAAGGGGAAAAACCCTACAAATCACATTGTAGAAATGCAGCTAGATCATGAATCATAAATATTTGACTTTCCTCGGGTCTACCTTCTCGTGGCAGTGCAGTGGGTATGGGCTTGAGCTTCAGCTCTCCTCTGGCTCTGAGACCTTGAGCCAGTTACTGTGTATCTTGAAGCTAGCTTCCGGCTGCATTTGCACAGCATAAGATAAATAATTCAAGGTGCACCTGATAAGGAAAAGAACAAGGGGACCCTTTGGTGTCACGGTGGCCCAGAACTAATATTCAAGAGATGCTGTTGACAGCAGTGATGATGATGGCAATGACGATCGCAACTCAAGTTCGCCACATGCAGGGAGCCCTTCCGGTCCACTGTATCTCTGGCACCTTTTCCAGACCCTTGGGGATGGTCCTGATGGAGGCCTGATCAATGTAGATAACTACGTGTTTGCTCAGCTCTAAGGACCATGTTTCAAGTGACTTCTGATTTTTTCACACAAGGGGTAACAGCTCAAGATTTGAAATCAAATTACATGTCAAAGTAGTTTGGTCATCGTCAGGATTTCACAGCTATTAAGGCAGAGTTCAAGTTGAAAGGCAAGTCTGTATGACTCCACAACCCAAGCTCCTCGCTTGTACTTCCCCTTGCTCCCTAGTCTTCTCATCTGTGAATGCAGTTCAGTGCCACGCTCTTGGAACCCACTCGTGATTGTCATTACCAACATTCTTCTTGTGTTTCTAAACGCCTTATTAATTTGCCACAGGGTCTTTTGATTGATCTTGGTTCAAATCAGTGTCAAGCACACATAGGGAATGGATTATATTCATGTCCCTTTTTAAGCTCCAGCATTGTGGCTGCAGTGTAGCAGAATTAAGAAGGAAAATGTCTGGCAGTGCCTAACGGAAACACCTTTGGTGTCAAGTGTGATGCTGGACAAGACTTGTGGTGGAATCAGCTTGGCATGGTTGCACCTGGTGAAGAATTAGAAAACTACCAGTGTTTGTGTGCCAGCTCATTTAGTTTTCTATTAAAACTGTGGACATTTGACATGATGGGTGCCCAAGCCACTCACCATCCAGAGCCTTCTTGCCTTAGGGTCATAGAGACCACTTGAAAACACATCTCCTGTGGCTCCTCCTGCAGAGCCTCACCTGGCCGAGAGCTGCTGTGTTCTTTGACTTCAGCGTGGGTGTGGGAACAGGCTCTCGATGCAAGTTTCTCAGCTTCTAATCCCAGTTCCACCCCCAAGAGCTGTGTGAACACGGAATGGTTAGGGGATCTCCCATGCCCCAGTTCCCTTACCTACCTAGTAAGTGTGGTACCCCAAGTGCCTAGGCCTGTTTTAGAGTAAATGAGGGGGAAATATAGAAAAGTCAAGAGACTGGGCTGTGGATGATGTGGGGGTGATTCTACATATACTACATATGCATTTATGGTTGTACAACAAATCAACAAAATTTTAAAAAAAGAGTAAATGTCTTCTATAAAACAGGTAACAGTCCTGGTTCCCAAGGCACTCAGTGCTCTCCTGAGCTCTCTGGTTACCAGCTGGCAGGAGACCTAAGAAAAATGGGCATCTCGTGTTGGCCTCTGGAGAGGTGAAAGGAATTTAGATGACCTCAACCTTCCACCCTTCTTTTCCTTTTCCCACTTCACATGCCTGCATGATATCACACTGCTGTCCCTACACCAGGAAAAACATACCATAGGATCTGCAGGCTGAATATGGAGTCCCTTGTGCCTCCAAAGCGGATTGTGTCCCACTGTAAGTCATTTAGCATTTATGCAACCTGAGTGATGAGAGCCAAGTTTTAAAATGGCTGGCACATGATAGGCACGCTGCCCAAGCTCTTGTTTCTCCTACATATTTCAGCCTTCCATGGAAGAGTATTTTCTTGGCAAAAGTCCTCCACCCCAATGTCACTCTCTAAACATTTCTTCAAATCTCTATTTTTCTCAAACTGTTGTTCTCCGTAATGCTCTCATTCTCTTCTCTTTCTGTGCATCAGTTCTCTCAATCTCTTTTTCATATTTCTTGTACTCTCTTTATCTCTTTACGGTAATAATTTAACATGTACGCTCTGGGTACATCTGTGAATTTACCACCTGGCTCAACACCTTAGGAACTGGGGAGTTGGGCCTTTATTAGTTTCTCTAAGCTCAGTTTTTGTACTTAAAAAAGCCATGGAAAGGATAATATTCATGTGTAAAGTCAAAATGAAGAATGTGACAATGATGCTGGAAGAGCAAGCATGGGGCCAAGTGCAGAGCATAACACTTGATAAATGCTGACAGCTGCCGCCCGTGGTGCCCGATCCTCTGACCCGGAACTGTTTATTCCAGGTGCACCCCTCCTTTCCTTGCCTGTGTGTCTCTCTATGTTCTCTCACTGTTTTCTCTCTATACGAATATTCCCTCGTTCTCATCCTCTCCCTCTGGACAAAGGCACACTACAGCTCCTTTCCTAAATGTGTTAGTCCGTATCAAGCTCTTGATCAGCTATGGCTGCCAAAGCACCCATGGAAATGAATGAATTAAAAAGTAGCCCCGAGGTGCAGAGACGGTGTCCCTGGTTCGGAGCCCCTGCCAGGCTGCAGGCCATGGTCCGGGGACTCTGTGACGTCAGGGCGGGCACCCGCGCCGTCCCCCGAGCCATGGCAACCTCCTGCTGTGCGTCACCGGGAGAGCAGGGGCGCTGCCAGCTCCTGGGAGAGCGGGGAGATGAGCTGCAGAGGGAGCGGGCGCTGCGCCGCAGTTCATCTAAACGCCCATTCTTGACTCAAAACACAAATTTCGTTGACAATAGAAGTCTATAAAGAATTAATTAGGGAACTTCACAAACAGTCAAAACTCATAAATTTGTCACTGTCGAGAAGAATCGTTTCCCCTGACAGACGTGAAGTGTGCTTGTCAGGGACGGAAACAAAGGAACCACTGGGAGAAGCAGGCTGCTGTCTCGTTCCCTTCCCCCGAGGAAGGCAGGCAAAGGGGCCCTGCAGGATCCAGGCGCCCTCCACGCTGCCCGACCGAGCTCCGCCAGGCACGCAGCCGCGTCCGGTGCGCTCGCCCAGCGGCCCAGGCCAGGCTCGCCGCCTGCTGCACAGTAGGAGCCGAAAACACTCCTGAAACTGGAGGCGGCCAGGCTGGGATGAGGCTAAAGGCCCGCATTTCCGGCGTTGCATCCGGGTTCCCGCACTGCTCTCCTCCACTTCCTGTCAGACAGGAAGTGACGTAGCTGCCCATTCCCAGCGCGCCTGACTGCTCCCTGCCAGTCATCGCTGCAGCCCCGCCCACATAGCCATGGCCTGGCTTTGGAACAATGAGGCTCAACCAGGGCCCTGCTGCTCTCAGCCTCCTTAAGTCGTAGGAAGGGAAGCTGAATGCGCCTGCGTGGTAGTTTCTAAAGGACTTAAATGGGACTTTTCTTTGAAGACAGATACTGGAAGGCAAGTGGGCTGACTCAGTTTGCTAGCCCATAACAAAATACCACAGACTGGGTGATTTCATCAACAGAAATTTGATTTCTCACAGTTTTGGAGGCTGGAGGTCCAAGACCAAGATGTCTGCAGGGCAGGCTTCGTTCTGAGGCCCCTCTGTGGCTTCCTGATGACTGCCTTCTCACCGTGGTCCCCGCTTGGTCTCTCCTCGGTACACATGCCCTCCTGGTGGCTGTATGTCCTGAGGGCCTCTTCATAAGACACTGGTCACCTGCATCAGGGCCCACCCTACAGCCCCAACCGAAACTAAGTCACCTCTTTAAAGATTCTGTTCCTGAACAGAATCACATTCAGGGTACAGTTAGGAATCAACAGGTGGACCACAGAGGGACCCAGTGGAACCCGTAAAGGGGCCTTCATACCTTGTTTTATCACACCTCCTAATAATTTAAAAGAAAAGGCAAGATTGCCTTCCCACAGGTCCTGAGTTGAGATTAATTTGGTGAATCATTTGACCTCAAGAAAAGCATTTTCCCAGCTGATCTATTAACAGGCAAAGAGCCACAGGTCTACTACAGGGTGTCCTCTCTGCCCCTAGCAAGAGCATGGAGCCTCCGCCCAGCCTCTGGGCCTCTCACTCCTCTTTAGGAAGAATGGGCTGGACAGCCTGGTCCACAGGAGCCCGTGCTCTGTAACTCTAGCTGCACAGGAAGGACCTGCAGAGCCTTGTGTGCACCCACTCCTTGAAGAGCAGTGGTCTGGAACTCTCCATGGCAATACACGGCACGAAAACCTTGTGACCAAAAAGAAAAAGATCAGCCAATCAAGGTGGTGTGCAAACTCACAGAGAGCTTAGTCAAAGCAACCTTTTCCCCTTGCCTAGCATCCAGCAGGTGGATGCCAGCCATCACTCACAGAAAATAACCAGGTATGTCCTTGACTGCAGGGACTTGCAGGCACAGTGACTCCTGGCGCCTCTCACAGCACCCTTCCATCCAATCAGGGCCAGCTCTGCGAGCCTCAGGAGTCTCACTTTTCTCCAGCCTCCCACCTCTTTCTCCTTTCTTTGGTCTTTTCTATTCCACCACCAGCGTCCTGCTCTATCAACAGAGCAAGTCTGTACAGCCCTCAGCTTGTGAGCACCATGCCTGACGCCCTCCTCCACTACAGGAGGAGCCTTCAAACTTTTCACTTTCCATGGGCAAGGGACAGTACCATGCAGTGGTTGGAACTGAGCCAGTCAGTTTAAGTTTGATTCCCCAATCGGCTATGATTGGCAGTGCAACTTTAGGGAAGTTGCTTCACCTCTCTGTGCCTCCATTTCTTTGTCTGTGGACTGGGAATTACATCATTCCCACCTGTTGGTATTCTTATGAAGGTTAGGTGAGATAATATGTCTGGAGTCTGAGAGTACCACCTGGCGAGTGGTAGGGGTAACACACATGCGTGGTTTTTACTCAGAGGTGAGCAACTGCCGCGGTGGTTCAAGTTGGGTGGGACAATTTATTGGTGTGCATATATAAAATATTTATCATTGCCTTTTAATTTCTATTTTTATATGTTTTACAGTATATATGCTATACAGACACAGAAGTACATGTTTGCAACTTAGAAAAATGAAAACACATTATGGGGAAATGTTCCGGAAATCTCTAATGGGCTTCAAAAGCAGAAGACTTTGGGAGTCACCAATCTATAAGCAAACGACCCTTTCTTTTTAAAATAAAGTAACCCAAGCCAGGTGCAGTGGCACACACCTATAATCCCAGAGACTCGGGAGGCTGAGGCAGGAGGATTTAGAGTTCAAAGCCAGCTTCAGCAACTTAGTGAGGTCCTAAGCAACTTAGCGAGACCCTATTTCAAAATAAAAAATAAAAAGGGCTGGGGATGTGGCTCAGTGCTTAAGTATCCCTGGGCTCAATCCCTGATACAAAAAATTAAAAAGTAACTCAAAGCATGGTCGTTTTGGAACCCATACTTCTTGTGTGGACACTGACTTCCTCTCTGAGCTGATGCAGTTGTCACTGCCCAGCCAGCACAACCTCTGCCCCCTGGATCTGTGTCACAGAACAGTGCCCCCCACCAAGAGCAGAGGGCAAATCACATTCTGCAACCAATAACATTCTACACCCTGGTAAACACCTCGGTGAAGTCCGCATCTGTGAGGAGTGAAGGATCGTCGGGGACGTTCAGTACGTAATAAATCAGGAATGCTCTCTCCTGTGCCACTCACGTCTACCCACTAGTCCTTGGACATTGGCATCTCCCACCCCCTGCAAAACCGTAGCCTCTGGTGATCTGTATGGCATTTCATTTTGTATGTCCCT
The DNA here is from genome assembly GCA_004027875.1 of Aplodontia rufa. Classification (NCBI taxonomy): domain Eukaryota; kingdom Metazoa; phylum Chordata; class Mammalia; order Rodentia; family Aplodontiidae; genus Aplodontia; species Aplodontia rufa. Next base: position 22,892 of record PVKS010021037.1, on the reverse strand, counting down.
TAAGTATGCTCTCAGGTGAGGCCACCATCCTCTCCGCCACCCTTAACCATCTCCCTTTATCCTAATGTCCACTGCCCTTCTGGCCTTAGACACTGACTTGCAGCTCTTGGGACCAACTGTGGCCCTGGAGATTCAGTGCAACCCGGGTGATCACATGGCAGGTGTCTCAGGCGATCTCATTCCAACATTCTTGGCATCACTGCTAGGGATTTCGTTAATCCCATTGCTGATACCCAGAACTGTGCAATCTCCACTTTCTGCTCCAGAGCTGCCTGCCTCTTACACATCTGCCTCTTATTGTACTAAAATCCCCCGAAAATAAAGGCCACTGCTTGTGGGCTGGCTGGGAGCTGGTGACGAGTTCCCCAGCTCTCTCACCTTGTCCCTAAACATCTCCATCCCTGAATTCCAGCACTGTTGGTGGGAGAGGCTGGATGATTTTTTCCTGTTGGGGTCATCCTGTGTCTCTGGGACGTTCGGAGCAGCACTGTCCTCCACAATCAAGATGCCAGTACAGTCCTTCCTCCAAACAACCCAAAAGGTCCCCACATATTGCCACATGTCCCCTGAGGGAGAGGGCGTAAAATCATCCATTTGAGAAACCTTATCCTAGAAGTAGTCAGGAAGAGTAAGAATGCCATCCCAGAAGGTGACAATAAAGACCCCTTGCACCAGATACTAAAGTCCCTGGATACTATAAAATTCTATATCAGAAAATGTGTTTGAAGGCTGTGCTGTGGGTGGGGTGAACCAAGAACAGGGGGATAAGGCAGGAAGGGGGAGCTGAGACTTGGGGCCCAGTGGATCAGGCCCCAAGGAAACATTTGAAGTCATTCCTGCCCCTGCCCTCCCTCCCACATCCCTGCTGGAGTTCAGCTAGCTGGAGCAGAGGAGAGACCTGGGCTTGGGAGTCTGAGCCCCACGCTAGGACGATTGCAGGGCGCAGCAAGCCTGCCGCGGCTGAGTCTCCTCGGGTGGCCCCGGAAAGGCTTGCGCTTTTATCTCAGGGAGTGGGCACAACTCTCAAGCTTCCCGCCCGCCCCGCCAGCTCTGAGCTCCCACGTCGCATGGACTGGGAATTATTCACCACCTGCTCCTTTCTGCTTCAGAAGCAGCAGCCTCCTGGCTGAAGTTCCGGGGAGCTCAGGAGATGTGTAAGTCGGGGGACAGCAGCAGAAGCATGCTCCCAGGGACCCCCAACACCGGCCCCTCCGCATTGGCATTCAGTGCCAAGCTAAGGGGTGTAGGGAGACGCACCCCACTGTTTTCCCATGAAGCCACGTGCAGTCCCAGCACACGTGCTGATTGCAAAGCTGATGTAATCCACTCCCAGCTCCTTCTGCTATTAAACAGCTGTCTCACCAAGCCTGGGGACCTGCGGCCAGTCCCCAGCTCTGAAGCGGTCACAGCCAAGATCATTAGACCTGGCCTTAAGGACTTCATTAACCCATCTCCCCAAGAGGATTTCCTGCCACTCCTGCTAGAACAGTTCTTACACCTAGCTGGGCCTTACTTCATATGGCCCTCACGGATCTCACGCTGGAAACAGAACAAATCACAAGCTCCCTGCTCGGCCTGGGAGCCTTTCTCCTCCCTAGCGCTATGTTTAGCACTTGTGTGGGCACCGGCTGGGGCCGACAGCAAGTTGGAGCTGTACTTCCTGTTCGGATGAGAGGCTTCTTTCGCTGAGGGCGAGGCTCGGGTGGAAGGATTCCTGCTGCAGGGGTTATCCCTCCAGTCTCTCTCACCTCCCGTGGTCTTGGGAGGCTTGGGAAAAGAGGGGTCCTTCTCCCAAGCCCAGAGTGAGCGCACTTCACCCGAAGGTTCCTGGGCAGATAAAGGAATTCCTACCGGCTTCCCTGCCCTGGGGTTCCCTGTGGAAGCCACACCAGCTCTGTGGCTGGGAGCCAAAGGCCATGCTGGTGCAGCCACAGATAAGTCCCTGTCCCCGCCCTCGAGGGAGGGAGGGAGCCTGATGTGGGAGCAAACTGGTAAATGCATCTTGCAATGCACGGCAGCAGCTGCTGGACTTGGGGTCCTTCACAATGTGTGGAGACTGTGCTGAAAAGGAGGGGGTTTGGGCTCCGCAGCCAATCTGGCCCAGTGCCAGTGCCAACTCAGTGATGCTGTCAACTTGGAGAAGTCACTGTCTGTCTGTGGCCTCTGGGGGGAATTTGGGACTGGCCTTTTGCCTCCTTCAGCCTCAGTTTCCTCAATGGGAGCAATAATAGTGCCTGCCTTTCAGGGTGCGTTGAAGATTAAATGCACTAATGTGATCAAGCAATGCACACTTCATCAAGGCTGGTAGTGTGCTCGCTAAACCCCAGAGGCAGGCTCTAACAATTCCCATTGTATTTTACTTATTTATTTTTTAAAAGAGAGGGGGACAGTGAGAGAGAGAGAATCAATTTTATTTAGTTTTTCATGTGACCCTCATTGCTCTGACACTTGGTTGTGTGTGTGGTGCTGGGTTTGAACCCACATACTGGCGCATGCCAGGCAAGCGCCATAACCATGGAGCCAGAGCTCCAGCCCACAATTTCCATTTTAAAGGTGAAGAAACGAAGACTCGGATAGGTTGAATTCCTTGCCCAAGGTTCTACACCTTGTAAGTGACGATCCTGAGAGCTGAACCCAGGTCTACAGGCTGACACACCATGCCTTGGACTAGAGTTGAGTGGGAAGGAGATAAAGTGTTGGAGGACAATAAGGACAGGCTATTTGGAGACATGTCCTGAGCCCCTGCCCTGGGTTCTACAGGGTGGAGACAAGAAGAGCTCTGGTGCACATGAAGAGCCCGGAAGGACCGTCCACCTTTGGCCAGGTTCTTCCTCTCCATTCCCACCATCCCTGCATTTCAGCTTCTCCACTGCAGTGGGTAATTGGCACCTCAGTATTCAGACAGCCAGTCCCGGACTCAGACACCCAGGCCGCCCCCCGATTCTGCTCTTTATCCAGCCCCCTCACCCTGGCACGTGGCACCACCATCTCTTAGCCACTCAGGCAAAAACTAGAATAACTGCTGAATTCTCTTTGCCCTTCCCCCTCCTGTGCCCTGGAAAGGCTGCCCTGGGTCCTCATCAGCAGAACTGACCATTCACCTTCAATCCAGTGGATGACTATGCACATCTGTCCATCTCTCACCTACCACGGTGATCCAAGCCACCTACACGTCTCCATCAGGCTGCTGCTGCGGCTTCCTGGAAGCTCTGGAAACTGCTGAGAACAAAGCAGGTCTGTCCCCAACCAGACGACCTCTAATGACCTCGTAGGCGTTTGTCACAAAATCTGAACTCCTTCACTTCTAACACCCAGCCTCACCTCGTCCACGCTCATGCCCACTGCTCTGCCTACCCACTCTCTACAGGCCTGTGAACATACTGCTCCCTTAGCCTCCAAGGGGCTCCTGCTGAATTTTAGGAGTCTGTTTGCTTCTTATCATTGGATCTCAGGTTAAAACTCAGCTTTGAAGGGCTGGAGCGGTGGCTGGGCGGTTATGGTGCTTGCCTGGCTTGTGCAAGTACGCAAGTTCAAACCCCAGCACCACGTACACAACGAAATCTCAGAGCAACGAAAGCTGCATGAAAAACTAAATAAAAATTGTTGCTTTCTTCTTTCTCTCTCTCTCTCACTGTCCTTCTCTCTTAAAAAAAAGAAAAAAAAAGAAAAACCTCAGCTTTGAACACTCCGTTGCTTTCTGATCCATCTGGTTCTATTCTTACACAGAATTTGCCACCCATCAAAATTTTTCCAACTAGACTGTAAATTCATGAGACCCTGTCCATTTTGGTTATTGGCCTTCAGTGCCTGGAGCACAATCTGATGTGTAACAGGGTCTAGCGCATAATAGGTGCACTTAACAAATGAACACAGATGCAATCCTCTCTTTCTCCTTCTGCCCTTCTTATCTCTAACTTCCCATGTCTTAAATCCATTCCGTGCAGAATAAGGACATGGGACAGAAGGTCTCATGCCTAGTCACTTATAACAGGTAGGTAAAGCCCAAGGAGTCTTCAGGTGCAATGCAGAACTCCAGATTCTCAAATGTAGCATGGGAATGGCTCCTCTGCGGTATTTACCAGCCTCGGGAAGATGGCTCCTCACCCCATGAATACAAATGAAGAGGGGTCGCTCAACGATCGCCTTCCGAGGAGCCCAGCGTTGCAATCACCGAAAGACTCTCTGGGCTCAGTCTCCGAAGCACACCCCTAAATTCACTTCATTAGTTTTAATTATCCCCGCCATGAGCAGGCAAAGGCTTTGGAGCTCTTTTAGAAATGGGATTAGCAAACTTGGAGGCTGGCTGACTTTCTCCAAGGTGTTTGACTGCCATTGTCCCAGCATCGGCTCTTTCATTGGCTGAATTTATATTGCATTTGGGGGAAGACGCGCCCTGGTGGGTTTCCTCATTTGTCTGGGTCCGTGAATATCAAATCTGCCTCACCTGACCCCAGCCCTGGCTGAACCCTTCCGACCTTCCCCCGTGACACGATTCTGTTCCCATGTTTCTCACAGGTACACGTCCACACCTGCAGACTCTGGCAGGAACAGCAGCAGCCACAGAAGCAGCAGAAGCCATGGTGCCCCTCCCTCCTCCCTTCCTCCCTCTCTCCCTCTCACTCACAGGCACCTAAAACATCACCCACACGCCCAGACCAAGCTTCTCGCCAATGCCACAGCAGCACCGCGGCGACAGGGGGCCCATGTTTCCACTCTGCCCCCTCCATCTGCCCTCCATTCAGCAGAGAAGCTGTCAGGTCACATGCCTGCCCCCCTCCTGGACTAGGTCTCCACCCGTCCCTAACTGACCTAACCCCCACCCACCCTCCTGACAGCACCCTGCTCACTCTGCTCTGGTCACCTTGCCTCCTGGAAGATTTTGGGAACCCACTAGCCTTTCCCCCACCCCGGCCCATCCCCGCTTGCTCTTCCATCCACCCAGGACGCACTGCAGCGAATGTCCTCCCGGCTTTGCTCCTTCTTGTCACTGAAGCCACTGCTCAGCTAAGTGCCACCTCTTCTGCCAAGCCCCCCATCACCCACAGTCACCCTCAGCCCCAGCATCTTTATCCAAAGCTTTTCTTCCCAGGCGTAGCCCAATCAGCACCCAGCTTCATACTATCAGATATCTGTATCATCTCCCTCCACTCTGCCTAAGTGAGGGGGAAGCCTGGTCTACACATCTCTGGACAGATGGACACCTTTCCCATAAATTCCCACCAAACAGAGAGAAAACAACGGGAACCCAGGCAGAGGAACGCTACAAACACAGGCAGAGAGAGAAATACCTCAGGAGGAAGAAACTGTAATAAAAACAAGATCAGTAAATAACCCAGACCCTCTGTCACGTATATTATAGGTACTGTGTCAAATCCCGGAACCACCATTGAAGATTCAAATCACTGTCTGTCCTAGGTAGGAGGAAACTGACACTCAGAAGGATCAGGTCCCTTCCCGGGGCTGACACCGCTGGGAAAGGACCACACCCGCATCTGAACCTGGACTTACCCATTTCAACCGCTTTGGATCAGGCATGAGTGTGGCCTACCTCATCCCATTAGCCTCATGTCTTTCCTGGGAAGAAAAGGAAAAGGGAACTCTCAGAGGGAAACTAGACGCACATGTGACATCTCTTAACCCATGATTAATGAATGCGCCCTACATGGAAGGGCTTCTCCATTCTTAACATCATGGGAAATTCTTATTCAACAATGACAAGCAAAATAATGAGAACACAAAATTGTATGATTTACTCTCAAATATGTAAAGAAAAGAAATTTCTAAAATACTGGAAGGAGGACTAGAGAGGTGGCTCAGTGGTAAAGTGCTTGCCTGGCATACACGAGGACCTGGGTTTGATCCCCAGCACCGCGTACACAGCAAAGTGTCAGAGAAACAAAAACCAGATGGAAAACTAAACAAACTTGACAGGGAGAGAGAGAGAAAGAGAGAATCTAATTTTATTTAGTTTTTCACGTGGCTTACGTTGCTCCAGCACTTCTTTGTGTATCTAGTGCTGGGGTTCGAACCCGTGTCCTCACGCATTCCAGGCAAGCGCTCCAACTGCGGAGCCACCACTCGAGCCCCTCTCACTCCCTCTTTAAAAAATTATTTATAAAATCCCGGAGGTATCTGATAGTGGCCAGTTCTTTGTGTTTCATTTAAGAATGATTTTTTTCCAGCTTTGTAACAGTTTTTATATATTTCCCAAATTGGCATGATGGGGCTCTTCCCTACCTCATTCCATTCCCAATTGTATTGATTGGGAATTATTTAGTACCCTAGAGGTGCAAAACATGTCTTTTTCCTCCCTCCCCTTAGCCTTCCCTTTCTTCCCCCATCCTCCTTCCTCCCCTCTCCCCTTCTCTCTCCTGCACAGCTACACTGCCTGTAGTTCACCTACTAATCTGCATTTGAACGCTTCTTTATGTAATCTTGCTCTTCCCTCCAGCTTCCTTTATTTCATTCTAGCTTCCGCAAATGAGAGAACATTCCACCTTTGAGTCACCTTTCTCTATTTTTTAAGTAAGAAAAAAGAAAGACAAAACAATAACCCCCACTTGCAGACCAAGTGAAATACTGACAAGCCCTGCCCAGCGCTCAACCCCAGGTTCCTGCGAGGATCCTTTGATCCTCTCAAGGCCCCCTTGCCCCGGACTGGTGGCCACTTAGAGGGGGACACCAACTGTTTCTTATTTCACTACGTGTGTGGCTTTTTTCAGGGGTGGACATCAGCAATCCACCCTTCCAAATCCTAAGGGGTTACAAGAAAGTGAGCATCTTCAACAATCTCAAAGCAAAAGAGCAGATATAGGTGGGGAGAGGACTCTCCTACATCGCGCCCTCCTCAGCAGTACAAGCAAGGTGACTGCTGTGTCTAAGTGACATATCCAGATTAATTTGTTTGACAAACGAGAGGAGGCATGAGACATGTCAGGTCGCAGAGAGGGCCGTGTTTCTTCTCTGTAAATCATCCCTGCCTCTGCTGAGATGACGCCAGGTGAGCTCGAGGGTGCCTCTGACTCAGTGGCGACGGGGAGAACAAATCACCCTTTTGCCGAAGAGTTCAGCGAGGCAGGTCGTGAGAGTGTCTGCAGGGCTAGAAATGACCTGAGTCTACAGAAGTAGCACAAAGCATCAGGACTCATTTGCATGGCTGCCTCGTTCCAAGGGATGTCATCTGGCCCCCGAGAGAAAATGAGAAATGAAACATCCCATAACTCGGAAACGGCTGGGGAAACCCAGATGTGCTTGGCTGTGGCTAACTCCCCCACCCACCGCCGACCCAGCCCTGGGGTTCTGCCAGCGATAACCATTAACCTCGCAAAGCCACTCTGTGCCTGGCAACTGGTCTTCATTTCCATTTATCATTTGCATATCTTGAAATCTGTAATGGCGATCCCAAAGGTTGGAATGTTCAAAGAGCTGAAAGATAGATGGTGTGTCTGGATTCAGTGGGACACAGCCATGTTGAAGGGCAGGTACAGGAAGAGGTCAGAAACGTAGACAAGGACCCAGGAGGTTAGGCAGCTTCCCCCAGTGCCTCAGGGGCAACCCCCAAACTTACCAAGTTAGCCACACACAAGCACACGCACGTACACTCACACGCGCTCACACACTCTCTCACATGCATACACTCACATGTACACACTTGCACACATACTGACACATACACTCACATACACACACTCACACACACATGTACACACTGTGCACACTTACACACTCACACATATACACTCACACACATACACACATGCACACACACTCACACGCATACTCACAAGTACACACATGCATACTCACACATACACTCACACACAATACACACAAAAAACACACAATACACTCACACACGTATGCACACATGCACACACCTACACACATGTACCTGCTCACACACATGCGTGCACACTCACACATGCACACTCACACCTACACAATCACATGCATACTCACACATACACTCACATACTTGCACATATACACACACATAAAACACACTCACACACATACACTCACGCATATTCTTACACACACATATACACACATGCACACACACACTCACACACATAAAACACTCAAACACACACATACACTCACACACATGCACTCTAATACACATACACACACACTCATACACACTAGCATACCGCATACTCACACACACATGCATACTCACACACTCACGCACACGCGCGCGCGTGCACGCACACACACACACACTTTCATTATATCTTGGAATTCTTCTTGACGCTTATTGCAAGATAGCAGAATAGCTATTAGTATAAGTGTTTAATACCTGGCCACCTTGCTGCCCAGAAACCACATCTGTGTCTCATCATATGCTCAGCACCCAGCAACAACACAGGACATAGTAGGTGCTCAATTACTTTTGGGGGAGGATGGGGAGGGAGGAGGAGAGAAAAAGGAAACTCTCAGCTTATGCCATGTTTCATGGAATGGGAGGTTTTAAATTATTTTAATGTTCTTTACTAAATTCCCTCTGAATTGCATTTTTCTGTCACTTGAAGGAATTAGGTTCCCTTATCACACAACTTTAAGAGGATTTCTCTAATATGAGTTACATTAACCTGGGTATAACCCAGCTAGGACTTTTCTTATGCTGCTGTGACAGTGAAAATAACTCAGAAATTGTTCACTATTTTAAGGAGAGCAGAGCAGGGATTCTGAAGCACCCTTCGTAAGAGCAGCTGGAGGCGGCTGTGTGAAGCTACCTTTTTTAGGTGTAATTTTCTTACACTAAGGTACACATATTTTAAGTACACAGTTTGATAACTTGGACAAACATGTATTCACAAGGGCAAATACAAATTTAAAATAAGAGGCTTAATTCTCCCTGTTGAAAATTAAGAATCTTCTTCCCTTTCCCCTTCCTTAAGCCCATTTACTTTAGAAAGCTTTGCAGTCTTTCTCATAACTGCGGAGGCCTGGTTTTGGGGCCAGCCCCAAACACGACCATCAGGCACGAAGTCCCGTCTACAAAGTGGCGCGATATCTGCGCATAACCTACACACATCCTTCCATGCGCTTTCTATCATCCCTGGATTATTGATAAGAGCTAGTCAACGATAAAAAGTAAAGAGCCACGGTGTGTTCTTTAGGGAATAATGGCATGAGAGAGGTCTGTACGTGTTCAGGACAGACACAACTCTTTTTCAAATCTTTTCAATCCATGGTTGATTAAATACCAGGCTGCAGTAGGATTTGGAGGCTGATAGTCACTGCAAGTTCCTTCTTGCTCTTCGCAACCTATGCAAATCTTTTCAAAAGCCAATTAAACTTCTTGCCAGCATCAGGACCCAAGAATGACACCTAACTCCAAGTTGCAGAACTGCCTCCTGCCACAGGAGAAGTTTGTTTTTCCTTTGGATAAAGCCAATTAGCAAATGCAGATGACCGCCCCAATTACCACGCAGGACGAACCCCAACGCAGTGGCCGTGTTGCTGTGAGTGCTCTTACTGGGGACAACTTGCTGCTCACCTTGAACATGTGGGCTGCATAAAGGGTGGGATTTCTTTCCGTCGTTGCAAACCCTTAGCAGATTGCCTTGATGTGCTTTGCGTATTGGTTCAAGGCTTATCCAATAATGAAAGGGTTCTCTCGCTCTTCTGTCCTTGGATGGTCAACCTTCCTCCCTCTATCTCTCCGAGTTGGGAGGGGATTTTTGCTCTTAATCTTATCTCCCTGGAGCCACCACCATCACTCCAGAAGCTTCCCCGTGCCTCTTGGAAATGAATCCCCAACTCCCCACCCCAAGAAACCACTGGTATTATTTGTGTTAGGTGCACAGACAAGTCGTGCCTATTCTAGAACCTATACACGGGCTCATGCAGCGTCTACTCCTCATTGAGAGCTTTCTTTTTCTGGGATGTTTTTGAGATCCATCCATCATGCTCACTGGAACAGCCAAACACTGTTCCGGAATCGTCTCCCACTCACCCAGTGATGGACACCCTGGGGGGTGCCCAGTCTGGACCTGTTATAGATAAGGCTTCTGTGCAGCATTCCTGTGCAGATCTGGTTGCGGGCTTACATTTTCATTTCACCTTGGATAACGACTGAGAGTGGAGCTGCTGGGTCTTAAGAGAGCATGTGTTTCAGTTTCTGTACTGCATTACAACACTGAGTTTATGTCACATGTGTACTTTTGTTTCACCACCATTTCCATATCTGACCACTGATGCTACTAGGTCCCATCCAAACTGTCCATATCTACTTAAAACCCAAGCAAAGGGGGGAGTTCCATCTTCAAAAGCCAGACAGGCCTTGTGCACAGCACATTCTTGACAACAGTTATCAAACACTTTGCATTATAAAAAGGACAGCCAGATACCAACAGTTACAGAAGTCAAATAAGATGGAAATTTTTAACAAGTTGAAACGATTTTCTTAAAGAGACTTCCCCCACCGCCAGAGGTCTTGGATAGCTCCTGGCGGGTGGTGCGGAAGCGATTCTTCACAGAGTGGATGACCCTGGCTTCCGCTTTGGGGAGAGACCCACCTTTCTCTATACTTGCTTATATTTTTGTTTCAATGTCTTCTGCAGAACTGGTCCTTTTGGTATTTTAGGAGGTTTTTTCTTGTTTTTTGAAGGATTCGTGGCTTTTTGATCCTGGCGTTGATGGTTTTGAGTCTTCTCCGTTCTGGTTTGATTTTTGTGCATTTGGGGCTGGAGTATCTCGTAGCGATTTCTTTACTGGAGCTTTTTCGTCAGTTTCCTCATCAACGAAATCATCATCTTCATCTTCCTCCTCCTCATCATTACCGTCATTGAGCCACGCACTCTTTTCCGATCAGTTGTGCCCTTCTGTCCTCCTGCTGGGAGTTCCCACTGTTCCAGACCTTCACCAACACTTGCCACGTTGAGGCCCTAACTAGTCTGCCTCTCTCGGTTCTAATTTTCCTATTTCTAACAGTTATGATCCTGGGCACCTTGGCACATTAGGGACTTCTGGAGGTAAGTGGGGCAGGTCATACTGGGGTCTACCTGCAGAGGACGTGAAGTGACCCAGAGATGACTCGTCTTGGCAGAGTAGAGGTCTTCACAGCAGAGGTCCAGGCTTGCAGAGGAAGAACAAGTCTCTGCCATTCGAATCTCCTTCCTTCCCAGCTGTGGACAGATCTTGAAATCCCACAAGGATAGAGTGCAACTAAAGAGTTAGCAGGACATTGGGGAACTTTAATAGCAACTGTAATAATAGGAATATTAGGGGCTGGAGCAGTGGCTCAGTGGTTACAGCACTTGCAGTGCTTGCCTGGCATGTGTGAGGACACAGGTTCAAACCCCAGCACCACGTACACAACGAAGAGTCAGAGCAATGAAAGCCAGGTGAAAAACTAAATAAATTTAATTCTCTCATGCTCTCTTTCTCTCTGTCCTTCTCTCTAAAGAAAAAAACATAGCAATATTGATGGAGTTCTCCCTGTACTTCAGCCACAGCTTAAAAGACTTTCCTTGAACTAATTCATATAATTAACCACCTCGTGGCATTTTGTTACTATCTCAATTTTACAGATGAACCTAACCAAACTGCTAAGAAAATAAAAAACCTGCCCACAGTCAACCACCCCAACCAGTAAAAAGTGCTGTTGATCATTATTCTGTACTCCCATTCAGAATGGCCAAGCCATCTCAATTTTATTATTCCCTTTCACTGCCCGGTAAAGCCGGTCATTTTCAGATGAGGAAGGAAGCTGAGGCCAAGTTGCTCTACCTGGAGAGGAGAGGCTGGGCTTAGAACCCGGGTTGATCTGCTCCCAACCCAACACTTTCTCTGCCCCCAGGGCTGCGCCTGGACTCCTGCCTCCAGGCAGGGCTGACGTCTCCCTCCCGTGCTCACTGGGCTGTTTCACTGCTGAGACAAGCCCTGCAAGAAGCTATTAACGAGGGCATGGACTACGGAAGTGATCTGCCCACTCCCTGAGTCATAGAGTCCTCCAGGTGTTGCACCAGGAGGGCCCTTGTCTGCAGGTGGTACCAGAAATAGCTCCTGTTTGTTGGGCACTTAGTATGTTCTATGCACAGCTTGAGCTGCAGAAATTGCCTCTTCTGCATCCTAATCACTCTTCCAGTCAGGCAGCTTCATTTTACAGAAGCACGGAGAGGTTAAGTAAGTTGCCTGAGGTCACACAGCTACTCAACAGAAGAATCGGGGCAATGCTAGTCTTTTCAACACCAAGGCTCAAGCTGTCCTGCTTCTCCACCCCTCTACCTCCATCCTGCAGGTGAGGACACTGAAGGCAGGAAAGCGGAAGCCATTGATCTGTACCTGATGGCTCCGTGTTTTTTAAAATCTATTGTCACAGAGTCCGGCGTCACCGTTCATCTGTAAACTCCTCAGAGGGTGGGACAAGCTGACCTTGAAGCTGCCTTCAGTTTTAAGTTCAGAGACTCTTTCTGTGATAGTTCATGAAAAGTCCCACAAAGCAAGTTTTTTAAATAAAACTGGAAGCGGAATCAAACCAACACTTATTTATTCTCCCTTTATGGGCCGGAATTCACGATTCGTGAAGGCTTCGCATATTACTGCTCCTGAGTCCACTTCTGGCTAAGACAGAGTAACAAGGATCAGGCTTATCTGATTTTAACCTGAAATAACTATAAAAACCCAACCAAAGGGGGCTGGAGCGGTGGCTCAGTGGTTACGGCGCTTGCCCTGCATGCATGAGAACCCAGGTTCAAATCCCAGCACCACTCACACAACTAAGTGAAGGAAAACAAGACAAAAAGATGAAAAATAAATAAATAAAATCCTCTCTCAAAAAAAAAAAAAAAAAAGCCAGCAAGATACAGAAGCGATGGTTTCGAAGCCAGTGAGCAGCAGTAGATCAAGGAGGATTCTGGGGAAAATCCAGCTCAGCCCCAAGAATCTCACAGCTGTGACAGCTCCTGGGCCACTGTGGAAGCAGGGAGCCAAGCAGTGGGTTCTGGACTCAGAGCTGAGGACGTGCAGGTAACTCAACAGGGCTTACAGCACAGCACCAAGAGAAGGTCCCTGGGCGGGGTCCCCTCGGGTGCTCAGGAGCACGATCACCTGTGCCTGGAGAAAGAACCACAAAAAAGCATTAGCAGTGCTTTAGCAGGAAAGTGCCTGAACTTTCCTGCTCCTGCCAGAGAGAAAGCCTCACGAGGCACGGGCAGAGCCAAGCTCCTCATAAGGTTCTGTCCTCAGTACTGGTCCAGTTGCAAGCTCTGAAATCGTCAGTGACAAAGACAAGGTCCTGGGTGGAGCAGCCTTATAAACAAGCCCCCTGCTCCTTGCCACGTAGATTTCCTGAAGCAGGAAGAAATGGGGGCGACTGTAACTGCATCGCGTGCAAACTTAGTGAAGGATTTCCTCTTTGGCTGGACCTAGAACGAAGGTGGCTCTCTGAGAAGCAATTACACAGCGTTAGAGGGTGAATCACAAACCCATCTTGAAGTTCTACCTGGAGGAACTTTTACAGGGCTCTGCACAGATCGATGTCTGCAGGCAAGTGAAAAGCACCAGGTGACTTTTCTAAAGTGCAGGTGTTTACTTCCCCTGATGCAGCACTTTATTTTAAAGAGAGAGGGACAGTAAGATAGATGAGAGAGAGAGAAAGAGAGAGAGAGAGAGAATCAATTTTATTTAGTTTTTCACGTGGCTTTCGTTGCTCCGAGACTTCGCTGTGCACGTGGTGCTGGGGTTTGAACTCTCGTCCTTGTGCAGGTCAGGCAGGCACTGTAACTGCTGAGCCACCGCTCCAGTCCCCTTGTGCAGCATTTGAAGGGAGAGCTGCCCACAGATTAAGGTCCCCCCGTGTTCTGAACACATGGCACTCCAAGCAGAACACAGGATGAGAAATACTAACCAATCCCTACCAAAAACGCATTTCTAATCGATTGAACCAATCACTACTGAGCACCAGAGAACGGTCCATATGCTAGAGGAAAGAGAGCTAGAAAAGGAAATGGGGGCTGGAGTGGTGGCTCAGTGGTTGCAATGCTTGCCTGGCATGTGCCAAGGACACGAGTTCAAACTCCAGCACCACGTACACAGCGAAGTCTCAGAGCAACGAAAGCCACATGAAGAAGTAAATAAAATTGATTCTCTCTCTCTCTCCCTCTCTCTCGCTCTCTGTCTGTCTCTCTCTCTTTCTCTTGCTCTCGCTCTCACTCTCACTGTCCCGCTCTCTTTAAAAAAAAGGAAAAGGAAATGGATGGTTTTTGTTCTCAAAACTAAGAAGGCAGATTCACCCAACTAGCAATAAAGCTTGGGAGAATCGGCAGGCGGAAATCACAGTGTGCCTGAGCCTCCTCCAGCAAATCCATAAACTCACAGGAGCTGTTGCTGGTCCACAGCAGGCAGCCCATTGGTTGCAGCTCTCTACTGACGAGCCAGGTGGACAATCCTGGAGGGAGAAACCATTCGCACCGGGCTGTCGGGTGTCCCCGCCTGCTGGATTTGTTCACCTCCCACTCCGCCGAGTTGACAGTTCTCAGGTCCAAAGTCTCTAGGTTGACCTCACGACATTCGTTCTTCAAGACACAGAACAACAGCCTCCTTGTTTGCTCTTGGTGACAATTCCTCCCTTCCCGTCCCCCAATCCACGTCATCTTGCACGGTGACTGTCATCATCGTCACCATTCGCACCGTGGCCATCATCATCATCATCATCACCCCTACGAATACCATTTCCTAAGCATTATGAACAACACCAAGTATGAACACTGAGGCTAGGTCCTAAGAAGGCATGAAGATTCCCCGTCCTTCTTTCAGGTTCTTAGGACATTCTGCATGGGTGGTGTTTTAGCTCCATCTTACAAATTTTAAAAAATTATGATTTACCAGACGAAGTAACTTGCCTAAGCTCTCCCTATTAAAAAAATCAGAATCCAAACCCATAAGTGATCACATCTCAGAAAAACTATTCCTTTATGATATATTGATGTTACGTTCCGCGTTTGCTCCAGCCTTCCCAAGCCCGTGGATACAAACTCCAGCAGAGGAGCTCCTTGTTTGCTATTTTTGTGACTTGATCAGTGCAATATTTTGTTGCTCTTTGAGATTTGTACCATAAGCCTAGAAGTTATTTGAAAAGATTGAAAAATCCCTTTGTTCCAATTCAGAAACATTCAGCCAGTATTAAAAATATTACCGCGGCTTTGGGTGGATTGCCGTTTCCCCCCATGATAAATCCTGTGTCTTGACGGTTTCCTAACTAACTGCCTCGCAATGAGCTTTTTCATTTGTGCTGTGCAAATAGCAATAAAACACAGCCGCCACCCCGGTCCTCGCTTCCAGCTCTCGTCACCGCGCATCATAAACAGCGGAGGAGTTCTCGCCAGGGACCCCTGGGGTCTATATAAATTGCTGTTACTCCAGTGGCTTGCCACTCAGACGTGGAGTGATTTATCCCCACCCGATGAGGGGCTGCTGGGGGATTCATCATCTTAATGGAGGCAGAAAGCCAAGGGGCCCGAGTCCCTTGAGCAGCTGGGCATGAAATGCACGGCGGGCATGCAGGCCTGGTCTGCTCTGCTCCGTCCCTGGCAACTGCAGCTGCTTGCCCATTGCTACACAGTGCAAGCTTGCTGAGGGCGGAGAGCACGCTCATGACCCAGTCCCGGTCACACTGCTCCAGCCCAGCACACAGTGACATTGTCCAACGCTGATTTATCAAAGTTTTAAAACACAACAATGTTGAGATGATTGTACAGTGAAAACCCCACACTCGCCACCTGGATACTACCGCTAAAATGATCTGTCCGTCTAGGAATCCGTCTTATTTTCTGATGCATCTCAAAGTAATCGCACACATCAATACACTTTCCGGTATTTCAGCATGACTGTCGTTAACTTCAGTTCAATATTTGTAGGGCTTTTCTTTTTTCTTTTGGTGAAGATTTATACACAGCATCGTGTACAAATCTTAAGAGTGTATGCCTGGGTGTCATAAGCTGAATGGTGACCCTTCCAAAATATGTATGTTGAAATCTTAACTCCCAGTGTGTCGGAGTGTGACTTTACTAGGAGGGGGTAGAGGGTGGAGTGAGGGGTGTGTTTATGGCGCCTGGCACTGGGAGTGCCGTGGCAGACTTCCGAGCTGACTCTCTGGGACACAGATCTGTCACTCTGCCTGGGTGGGTGGTTTCGCTCAGGCCCTTGCCCGTCGCCCCATCCCGCTTTCCACTCCACTCCGTTGCCTCCTCCTCCTCCCTGATGCCTCTGTAGAAGAGCAAAGGCAGCCCTGGAAGAAGTCCAGGGAGCCAGGTCACAGAAGGGGTCCAGATTTGAATTCAGCTCCACTTCTTTGTTTCACCACTTCTTTTAATTGTGCGTTAGAGTTGAACATGACGGTGGGATCCTTGTTACAAATTCACACACGCACACAGCAGAAGGATGCAATTGGTCCAACATCATTCCCCAGGATTAGCCCTTCCCCTTCCTGCCTTCCTCCCCCTGGCCCCTTTCCTCCACTTTACCAATCTACCTTTGATTTTCATGAGATTCCCCCCACCTTATTTTCCTTTTTCCTCTCCAGCTTCCATGTAGGAGAGAAAACATGGGACCCTCGGCTTTCTCCGTTTGGATTATTTTGCTTAACATAATGGTCTCAAGTTCCATCCATTTTCTTGCAAATGACATTATTTCATTTTTTATGGCTGAATAAAAGTCCATTGCATTTATATATCATATTTTCTTTATCCATTCACCCATTGATGGACACCTAGGCTGGTTCCATAGTTTGGCTATTGAGAATTGACTGCTATAAACATGGGTATGCATGTCACTGTAGTTAAGAGGACTTTAATTATTTAGGGTAAATACCAAGGAGTGGCATAGCTGGGTCATATGGTCGTTCCATGCCTAGTCTTTTAAGGAACCTCCATACTGATTTCCACAGGGGTTGTACTAATTTACAATGCCACCAACAGTGCAAAAGTGTTCCTTTTGCCCACGTCCTCTCTGACATTTGTCACTGTTATATTCTTGATGACTGCCATTCTACTGGTGTGAGATGATCCACTTTCTGATCACTTTGACACTGGAGACAAGGACATCTTAGCCTTCTTACCGTGTTAATCGTGGACAATCACACACTGCCCCGTGGGGTTGTTATGACAGAGTCTAGAACACCTCACAGGTGCAGGCCAGGGCTAGGCGTAGACAAGTCCCTTTCCAACCCAGGTCTGAGATGGGAAGGTGCAGACCCGCACGCAGGAGACCCGCCTGTTCTGCTTCTCCCAACCTGAGGGAGGCCAGAGTTCCTCTGTCCTCTCCCTTTATATTTTGCCACTCAGCCCGTGGACATTCCTTCAAGCATTGAGGAGCCAAGACTCCTTCCTGGTGACCAAGCCCTAAGGAGAGCAGTCAATGTGTGATGATGGGGAAGGAGAGGAGGAGAAGGAAAAGGAGAGGAAAGAGGATCAATTGAACACCTGTTTCCTCCATCCCTCAAAGAAAGGATTTTAGAAAACATCCTTCCCTTCACCTTGTCCTTAGAGCTTAGAGACACACTCAGGGCACCCCTTCCCTTGTCAATCAGAGCTAAAGAAAAGTCTCTTCCTGTTTAACAAATGATTCTTATGAAATGGAAATAAAAGCCTTCCATTCGATGATCACCCTGTTCTACTCTCATTAACCACTGGTTGACGCTGCTAATGCAGCCCCTCTGGATACAAGGTTAAGGTTGCTTAAAATCCAGCAGCAACTGAACCCTTAGCAATTTGCAGAACACGTTCTCTGTGCTCTCGCTAATTAGAGGAGGCCTGGGAGGGGGCTCCTGCCTTGCCAGGAGTGAATTTGGGAGGAGGGAAATTGCCCCCTCCTACCTTCCCTGACTTGCTGGGCTCATCCTAAATGAATTCTTAAACCTACGTTTCTTGAAGTTGTCCAAGCCTCATATGGTGATGGATGCCTGAAGTCTCCTAGACTCAGATTTCTCACTGGATAATTAGGAAATGGGATAGATGGATCTCTTCCAAATTGTACTCTTGGGTGGGCCAAATAGTTTAATTTAAATTGCTGGAGAATTTACATATGTGGAGGGTAGAAAGTTTTGGAAGCCAACAAAACTACATTTGAATGATGATTCTGGCTTTTTCTGGCTGGTGACCTCCAGCATCTAACCTCTTCCAGCCTCAGTTGCCTCATTTGAAAAATGTAAATAATGACCCCAACTGCAAAGAGTTGCTGGAAAGGCACCAGCACAGCTGAGGACAGGTGCCACCATCCTCACTGTCCAGCAGTGAGCTTGTGACCTTTAACTAGCAAGCAGGTTGAATCCGTGACAGCGTGTGAGGACTCCCCTGGGGATTTTTTTCTAGAAGTGCCTCAAACCCTATGTTTAATGCAAGAAGGGTAAAGATGTGGATCTTTGAAGTCTCCGTGTGAGGCTGAGTCATTTGTTCTCCACATTGCCCGGGACTAAAAAGCACGCACAGCAATTTAACACACATTTATACATTATTTATGTACAGGAAAGACGGTGCTATTTTAACCCATGGCACAGAGAGACATAAATAAGGCTTGTTAAGTCAGATTCTGTATGAGAGGGGGCTCTTTACCTGATTTCGTTCCCTCTGGGAACCAGAATGATGACTGGAATAGTCAAGAGGCTTGACCTGGCCCTGACATCAAGTTTAGCAATATCTACAAGAATTCTAAAACTCTGGGCCTTGTAGAAAGTAAGGAATGACTTGGCGAGTGCACTGGAGCCTTTACGCTGGCTTCCAGGGAGGCCGTGACTCCTGCCTTTTCTATGCCCCCCAAGTCACATGGTGGGCAATGAAGTCTCCCGTCCTTCTGAGCCACTGGTCAAGTTCAAGGGCACGGACCGAGTCCTGTGCAGGGGTGGACGCTCCAGGGAGTGATGCTCCTCATGCAGGTAGGCAACGTTCTTTGTTCTCCATGCCATTCCCACAGGGTGGTTTTTACCAAAGGCCAAAATCTCAGACAAGTTACAGCAATGAACAATGACATTGTCACACAAGGGTGGCCACAACTCTGGTCAACTGGTCATTGCCATTTTTTAGCATAAATCAGAAGATAAGATTTTTGTGAGGTCTTTGGTGTTTCTTTTTAACAATTGGCAAATTTTTCTTTAAGTGTTGTTCGAGGCAGGTGCATTCAGGAGACAGAATCAAGCCTTAGACGGCCAGGCCAGCGCCTAGCTGCTGGACTTGGACTTGGAACTGGGGACAGGTCTCTGCTCTGCGCCTTCCCATTTGGTGGCCCTAGGTAAGGCTCAGCTTCCTTTCCCACAAAGTGGAAACAGATACAGTGGCTACTTTGCTGGCTGGTTTTAGATTAACTGAGATGATGCTCACAAGGCCCTAATCCTAATGCCTAGCACAGAGTGAGTTAACGCTAGCTTAGTAAGATATAGGGGCACCAAGGTACAGAGACGGAATTTAAGAATATCAGACACAGCTAAGCTCCCTGGAGCCTGCACAGTGATCAACTGCACATCATCCAGTTTATTTTCTCGGAAGTTTTACCCACATGCGTCCAAGTTGGCAAATATTCTGAGCCAGCCTTGTCCCCAAAAGCTACGGGTTACAAATGATATCTTCCCTCCTCAGTTGCGGCCCAGGTCCACGCCAATCAATGCAGCTTGTGTCTGACCTATTTTGAGACAAGAGGAAGCAGCGGACCAGTGACAGCTCATTTTGAAGAGGTCCCTGGTGAGCTCCGGATTTACTCCGGGAGCCTGCTCTCTCCGTATTATGACTTTATCTTTGTCTGGCTCCTCTCAGGAGCAGAGCCACCTAGGTGGGATGCCCAGGCTGTGGCCCCACTTGCTGCAAACACAGCTCAAGGGGCAGCACGGGAGAGGCTGCTCCTGGCTGAGGAAAGGCAGGACACAACTCCTGGCCAGAATCTTTCAACCTCAGTGCTGCTGTCGATGGGCCAGGCAACTCTGGTATGGGGTCCCCCTGTGCACTGAGAGATTTCAGCAGAGTCCTTAACTTCCACCACCAGATGCCAACAGCATGTGCACACAGCAGTCACAATAATCGAAGTATCTCCAGGCATCAACCAAGTTTTCCCAGAAAGCAACTTCTTCCCAGTTGCTTCCCAATTGCTTAAATTCACCCCGTTATTCCTGCAAAAATCACCAAACCTAAAAACATCCCTGCAATAAAATTAGGAGAACAGGTCAGGTGGAGGGGAACAGCCATAAGAATTCTTTTTTTTTAGAACAAATTTTGTACTTTTTATTCTTTAAAATTGGAATTGCAGAGTATCTGTATATACAGAGGGAAAATATTCTATATGGTACTACAATGGTGGATGTGTGGCCTTATACTTTTTTTTTATTAGATGAATATAGAGATACAATTGAGGGGCAAACATTATCAAACATTCAAGAACCAATGTATATATACTTAGTTATCCAGGGCTAATGCCATGTCATGGATGCCCAGCTTGGGTTCCCCCTGTTGCTGTTTCCCCTAGAAGAACTCCAGAGTTAAATGGATATCTCATGGAGGACAGAGATCTCCTTCTGCAATGATTCCCCCATATTCCCACCCTCCAGTCTCCTAGGAGTTCTTCCTACACCCTCCCCCCATCCCCCTCCCTACGCCTCCAAGTATCCTAGGGAGTCATCTCCCTGTTTCATTGAGAATCGTACAATTTGAGGTTATTATTAGCATAGCCATCTAACATACTGCTTCCCAATGTATTCTAGCTTCCACAGATGAGAGATACCATTTGGCCCTTGAGTCTCTGAGATTGGGATACTTCACTTAGCATAAGTCTTTCCATCTCCATCCATTTGATATCAAAAGCCATAACATTGTCTTCTCTAATGGCCGAATAGTATTCCATTGCATATATGTACCAAAGTTTTTGTATCTACTCATCGAGTGAGGGGCATCTGGGTTGGTTCCATAGTCTAGCTATAGTAAACTGAGCTGCTATAAACATTGATGTAGCTGTGTCTCTGTAGTATGCTGATTCTAACTCTTTTGGAAAATACCCAGGAGTGGGATAGCTGGGTCGTAAGGTGGTTCCTTCCCTAATTTTTTGAGGATTCCATAGTGGCTGAACCAGTTTGCAGTCCCACCAACAGTGTAGTAGTGTTCCTCTTTTCCCACAGCCCCTCCAGCATCTGTTGTTGTTCGAATTATTCATTTTTGCCACTCTAACCGGAGTGAGGTGGTATCTCATTGAAGTTTTGATTTGCATTTCCCTTATAACTAATGATGTAGAGCATTTTCTCATATATCTACGGGCTTTCTGGACTTCCTGTGGTGAGAAGTTTCTTTTAAGATCCATAGCCCATTTATTGATTGGAGTGTTTGTGATTTTCAGCCATAAGAATTCTTGAGGAAAAGAAAGATGTAGAGCAAGTTTGGGGGTCAGCTGATGAGAGTTCAAACTCTAGTTCAACCCAGCTGTGTGACTTTAGGCAAATTATTTGAACTTCCTGAGCTCTAAATATTTCCTTGGAAAAATGAAAATTATGATATACTATTTTGAGAGATATTGTCTTTATTAAATGTGATATCAGGAATCTCAAGAGTCCTGTCAGTTTTGCTAAATAAACAGAAATAATCATTATTTGATGAGGAAATTAAATACAATTTCATCTTTGAGATCAAGTTACTGCCTGGGTTTCATTCAGTGTTTTATGTTCTCGGGTACTGAGATGAGGCTCTACTAATTCAGCAGACGGTCCATTCACTGCCAAGTTGAACTTCCTCCTGGCGCTCTCTCCTTCCTCAACACGTTGTCCATAATATTTGCATCAAAACAGACAAAATAATTGAGTTCTTCCATTTTCTTTGCTTTATATACTAGATCCAAAGCAAAAAGCCAAAAATACCAGTCCCTCTCCACCCTTAAATCCATTCTGTTCATTCCGTAAATACTTTTTAGGACCTACACACATCAGACGTTTGAGGAAGATGGATGAAAAGATGCTAATGTTTTCTCGTCATGCACTCACAAACCAGCAGGGAACCAGGTTAAGAGATGATCAATTAAAGTTCATTAATTTTCTAGTGTTTCTCCTTTCTCATCTGAAAAAAGAATGAGTGGAGACAGGTCAAGATTACAAAGAAGAAATTAAGGGAAAGGAAATTCAGTGTAAGCAAAGTAAGAGGAAGTCAGAAGTAAGGTAGTGTCCGCAACACACATTTCACAGGCTGAGGGCAAACTGCAAACTGAGCCATGAGCTTCCTAGTAGCCAATGCAAAGAGAAAAATCAGAAGCCACAGGCAATTTGGTGTGGTCAGCAGAGGAGAGGTAATAACCCCACAGGTGTGGAGAGGCGTCCTGTAGGAGAGCATATCTGGCCCGAATCTCAAAGCACACACAGGGTTACGCGTGCAGATAAAGCAGCCAAGGCTGGGCAGGCAGACACAGGGGCAAAGGCCGGGAGACAAGGTAACTGCGGCAAGCGCCAAGCCTGTGAGCAGCTCAGGATGCCCTACTCGCCCCATCCCCCTCCTTGCTAGGCTCAGGTTAGTGCGACTTACAGAAGGAATCCGGCCAGCAAGCTGCCCTTGTGGCTCTCGCATCAAGTCAGTGACGGTGGAATTCAGCAAGAGCTGCTCTAGTTGTGGAAGAGCACACTGTGGAAGTTTCGCCTTGTCCCTTTGTTCCTAGAAAATCCGTGCAGGGGTAAACGCCCTTCTCCCAGAGAAGCATTAACAACAGAAGTCCCCGGAGGCCCGCTCTCCTCTTCCTCCTCCATCCAGCGCAGGTTAGCATTACCGCTGGAACGGCTGCTCCAGGGTGGGATCGCTCACGTGCTTCCCTGGGGTCCTGTGACCACAGCCCGAGACCCCGGAACCAATGCCAGTACTGACCGTGGGAGGGAATGCTCTTCTCACCACTCATCCCGTATGCAGGAAGCCTCGGCTCACCCAGCAACCTGCGAGCCTACG